>JAATLQ010025075.1:41254-143835 GCA_013421005.1 Heliconius erato x Heliconius himera
TAGTCTATATGTGGATGCCATGATAAACGCTGATCAAGCATTACACCAAGATATTTGGTAGTAGAAACTCTACTCAAGATCGATGGGGCACAGTCACATGGAGAAGTATCACTGTAAAGGCAGTTGTGCAATTCTATTTTAAAATTGGTTCCGGGTTGAGTTCTATTGTTTATAGTAAAGCAAATGTAGTTAGTTTTGTCTATATTAAGTGTGAGAACATTAGATTTAAGCCAGAGAGAAACTTTTGCGAGTCCTATTTCCGCGAATTGTTTTACGTCGTTCCAAGAAGGACCCGAGAAGACAATTGCAGTGTCGTCTGCGTAAGCAAAAGTTTGACCATTCTTAATATTGGTACTTAGCAAGTCATTCATATAAATTAAAAATAGAGATGGCCCCAAAACGCTTCCTTGGGGAACGCCAAAGCTTACAGAACAGTCGCCACTTGTGTATTCTCCAATTTGTACTCTCTGCTTTCTGTTACTTAGGTAGTCTTCAAATAATAATAGAGGAGTACCTCTTATACCAACACTTTCAAGTTTTTGGAGCAAGATAGGAACGGAAACTGTGTCAAAGGCTTTTTTGAGATCTAGAAAGATAGTTAAGCATTTCTTGCCTTTATCAAGAAGTTCAGAGACATGAGAAGTTAGTGTCACAATAGCATCTTCAGTACTTCTTTTACGTCAAAAGCCATATTGTGAATTAGAAATAATATTAAATTTTTCCATATAATTAAGTAGTCTTGAGTTTAGTAGCTTTTCTATTACTTTGGCAATAGATGGTAAAACTGAGATCGGTCTGTAGTTATTAATATTACTTTTGTCCCCTCCCTTATGTACTGGTGTAATTATTGATTGTTTTAGGAGAGTAGGGAAGGTGCTTAGCTTAAAACATAGGTTCGCTAAGTGGCAGATAATTGGGGTAAGGATGTGTCTGGCTAATTTTAGAAATGTTGTGGGAATATTATCCCATCCGGGGGCACTATCAGATTTCAGATTCACAATAAATGGAATCTATTTCTTTAGAGTCTGTATCAAGCAGTACGAAAGAGAATGCCTTAGATTTTATAAAAGATTGAAGGTTATTTCTTTGAGTTAAATTTAAAAGTATATTATTTGCAAGCTAATTTCCAATATTTGCAAAATAGTCGTTAATATAATTCACGGACTCTGTTGGTGTATAGGCTGTACATTCAGAAGACTATTTGATTTAGAGGGCTTTAGAGGAGTAATAGCTCTAATTTTATCCCAAAGTTTTTTTAGATTTTTAGTTGATGACATTAATTATTCTCTATCATATTTTCTTTTTGCCTTTTTAATTAAATTGTTGCAATGAGTGCGGTATCTTTTAAAAGCAATTTTCATTATTTCACAATCTGGGTTACTTCTTAGTTTTTTCTGCATCTTGTTTCTATTCCGAATACAACGCAAAATACCAGGTGTAACCCAAGGTTTTATAGAACGATTTTTCTTCGAGATATGTTTCATATATGAACTTTCGTTCAATGACTCTGTCACTTTCTTACTTTCTGTCACTTATATTTAAATAACGTTTATATTTAAAATGTTTTTAATTTTTTTATTAATAGTTTTAAAAAAAAAATTGCCGGTCCTCAGGTTTTGCTTTATTAGCAAAAGGCTGGGCCGACGATACATTAAAATTATATTAACACATGTTATATTTTAATGTCAACTGCCACTACCAAATCAGCTTCACGCTGTATCCCGCACACATCATGGTAGGCAGAGGGAACCTAGTGTTAAGACACTCCGTTCCCCACTTTTTGCCGGATCCTGGAGGCATTGCGTGTTGAATGGCAGAACTCAACGCCGCGCTTAGCCTCGACACCAGAGCGAAGAAATGGAAATATAAATTTAAGTAAATATTTCATCTCCTCGAATGGGGATCGAACTCACAACCAGTCGCTTTTACAGTCACACTTCCTCAATCAACAAATAAAATCACTTATAACACTATGTATTTCTCTATTACAACACTAACGACAGTGTCAAAAAAGTAAAAATCTCACACGAAAGAACCCAACTAACAAGGAAAGGAAGGAAGTAAAAAAAAAATATCACCAAAAATCGATTACAATATTCTCAAGTGTTTTGCCAATTGAAAGCATTACATATTTAATCGATTATAAACGTATTGTATAACTCCAATCACTGTGACATCACTTAGTGAAAGTTGATCGAACGTGTGGGTCTGTCATTATATAATCATTTCATCTTGTAGTAATAGGCGGAGAGAACCTAATGTTTAGACACTCCGTTCTCCTTTTTTAGTCAATTTTAAATTATATATTAGGTAGAAGAATCTAAAGCCGCGTCTTCCGGGCTGAGAAAATAAAATATATTTAAGTAATAGCTCCTTAGGTTGAGAAAGGAGGTTGAGTTATGTATATGATTAGCTTTTTATAGAGTAGTTTCTCTTAGTTTTGGCCTACAATGCTCAGTGGAACAGCGTCACTAAACGCGATGGTCGTGGGTTGGAACTATTGCTCGGGGGAATCCCTCCCTCTGGCAGACGTAACGAGACGTTAAGTCCCGGAACTCATCACTCAATAGTTTATTTCTAGAAGAAAATATGAAGCTTCTTTTTATTTATGTATTATTTTGAAAAAATATTTTTTTATCTATATTTTTCTAGGGAAACATGAAAACGTTACATAAATAGTACTTATCGCCAACCCTATCACTAAACACCTGCTGTCTGCATACATGTACATATATTACCATTCACGCGCAGGGTCCCAGCGTGTGACTTTAAATGTGACAGTTGTCGGTTCAATTTCAGCTCGGGAAAATGAATTATAATAGATTGCTCGCTCTGGTAACATGACAAAACACGGCGTTCAGTTCCGCCTATCAAAACACAACGTCTCCAAAATTGCACAAAAAAATTTGAACGTGTTGCCTTCACACTAGATTCCCAACCCATCCCTACTATTTGAGAAATATTTTAAAGTAAGTTTTTGATCAATGAGTAATTACATATGTATCTGACTGCGGCGAAGCCCAAAAGAAAGATTAAATTTTTAACGAGTAAGTATGTCCGTTCCTTTGTTCCCTTGTAACTATTAAACCAGTGAAATGATACGTCATTGGATTTGTCTTGATGTTACTGGATATATGTATAAGGGTTTTCACTTTTTTTTGTAATTCACTTGTTTTTGTTCGTTACTCATTTAAAAGTTGTACCTAAGCTATCGGATATAAGCACTGGTTAACATCTACATACATACACACATACATACATAAAATTATACTTATGTATGGTCATTGAAACGTATTCTAACTGATAGTTTAACGTGCGACTGACTGAGATAACGGTATCTATTGATAACGCTACAGTGTTGATGGTTCATATGCAGAATACGGAATAGTTTGTGTTTAAAACTAGCTCTTAGCTTAGCTTTGTAAAATATATATACTTTAATAGTTTTATTTTCGGCTTCACGCTCTATCCCGCATATGGGGAGGTAGCCTAGTAGTAATGCACTCCAGATTTTTCGGAATTTTTGCGTTCCATACTTCTATATACTTTTCGGAATTTTTAAAACATTGCATGTGAAGTGACGAAAATTAATCAGAGCAGTAAAATTAAAATAATTTAAAAATAATTGTAATCCCTCGAGTACGGATCGAACTCACAACTGTCGCAAAATATTTTTGTCGTTTTGTTCTACGAGTAGGTACCTACACCTACGCACATTTATTCGAAATTCGAAAGTGTAATAAAATATAAAATCGACGTTGGCTTTATTTCATATAGTAGAGAATAAATATAATCAATCAATTTTTGAAATTATAAAAAGAACTACTAGTTTATTAAAAACGTTAGCGGGTTTAAGCTTTAAACTGTGTACCAACAATACAAATGTTCAATCGAGTACTAGAGTAGGGCTAGGGTAGGCCTAGGGTAGGGGCAGAGGGCGCCTAGTGATAAGACACTCCGCTCCACGTTCAAAATTACAATTGCATCTATTTTTTTATCGTCGAGTATTACGAGAAATTCGAGTATTATATGTCGCGTGTTTAAATATCATCAAATTTATCAGAAACAATAAGCACAAACGTAAGCCCTAATAGGCTTTTAGGTTATACTTAAATTGGGCTAATTTAAGTTATAAATTATTTCTCTGATACAATATGGTTATAATGTCGAAATTTTACACGCAATATAAAAATAAAATATATGAAATTTGTAAGGTAATTGAGATTAAGATTGTTTCAAGAGTTCTAATTTGGACTTTAAATTAGAAATAAGATTAAGAGTACTTAAATGTTTTGAATAAAACTAAATCTTTCTAAAAAGCAGATCAAATTCAGCTTCACGCTGTATCCCGCACCGCAGCAGGGTAGGCAGAGGGAACCTAATGTTAAGACACTCCGTTCCCCACTTTCTGCTAAATTCTGGAAGGATTGCGTGTTGAGTGGCAGAACTGAACGCCGCTCTTTGCCTCGACACCAGAGCGAAGAAATGAAAATATAAATAAATATTTCACTTCCTCGAGTGGGGATCGAACCCACAACCAATCGATTTTATAGTCACAATTTGTGCCCCTGCGCCACGACTGGCCTCAAATCTTTCTAGTAAGTAATATTTGCCCTTCCTTCTTAATTTAATGTTTCACTATACATTTTTTTACAAAAAAAAAACTATACATTTTAATATAAAATATTAAGTAACATTTTTTTCCTCGACTAATAATTATTCTTTAAAATAGTTTTTGTAAAAATGTTCTCACAGAGATAAATAACAAAAATTATATACATTTTTCAACGTATTGCAAATGGGAACGTGAAGTTTAGACTAAAATAATATTTAATTAATATTAGCTATTTATATATGGCTTTGCCCGCCCGTACTACAATAAATTTCATCGAGATTGTTAAAATGATGCAATATAATCTATTGCCTTCCTCGACAAGTGAAATATTCAACAAAATAATCCTTTAATTTGAACCATTAGTTCCTGAGATATTCGCGATGGAACATACAAACTCTTCAACTTTATAATATTAATATAGATAGATTCGTTTTTACTTATATTGGCATACTTGGATACAAATAGATTTATAATTTATTAATTTTATGCATCAATTTCTGTTTTTCTAGCACTTTGAAAGGACAAAAGCCTTATCTAAATGTATGATCTGTTGAGAACAAGTTCTGTAATACCTTGTTTTGCATTACAAACTTAACATTAATGTATTAGAATGTCAGGAATATTATTTTTTAACGAGCGCTTTTAATAGTAATTATTATACATACATATTACATACAATGTATGTATGAATGTTTCATACTCGTATATATTGATGTGGTTGGGGCGCCAGTCATACAGGTCTAATTTTATATGGCAGCCGGTTCAAATCTGGAAAATTGAAAAAGTATAAGCACTTCGCCGAATTAATGAGAAGAATTCATTAAAAGAATTTCACCTAAAGCGATATCTCTAAGCAAAGTCATAACATTTAATTAGGGGAATTTGAATTAGAGACAATTGAATTTGATAGTGCAGTGTTACAGTGCCTGATTATACGATGATTGTGTGTCCGACCCCCATTTGAGAGGTTTTCTTAGGGGAGTTCTTAATTACGTAAATTTTCTACTCTGGCAAAAAGCGCAGCGTTGATTTCCGCCAGCCAACTCACTCTCTCACTCACTCTATGTCTCAAATTCGGACAGAAGGCGGATAACAGAGTATCTTGATACTAGATTTTCTCTGTTTACTTTGCTCCAAAATTCGTGCGTCGTACAGGAAGTTTGAAGGTACGGCTTAGTGTTTACAGCACCTGGATACCGTCCGTACCGTACCGTAGTGAGTGGGGGTACGAGTCCCGATACATTAATTTTTATACGTTTCCTAAAATATTGATTAACCATTTTTTTCAGGTTACCTCAACAGTAAAACTGTCGGCGTATTTCGCTTATACTATAAAATGAAGACTTTTCTAAATCATACCGGCGGTACAAATAATTTCAATAGACGCGATAAGTAATGTATTTGAATGATTAATTGTCTGTCTTTAAAACAAATAAATTTAAATACTTATGTATTAAGCTTCTGGGGGCCGTCGTGGCAAAGAGTCACGGCTTTAAACGCAACGGTTGTAGTTTCGATTTCCATTCGAGGAAATTAATTACTTTTTTAAATATTTTTTTTTAGCTTCAGAATCGAATAGTATCGAATAAACCGAAGGGAACCGTTACAGGGTGGACCGTTGTTAAGATACTTTCCGGAGAAATTTCGAGGCTTTGCGCGTTGAGTGGCTGAACTTAATGCCACGATTTGTCTTGTCAGCAAAAAGGAAAAATCTTATTCAAGTGGGTATCAAACCTAAATCCTTCGCGTTTACAATCAGACGATGCCGCTGCGCCACGACAGCCTTAATTTATACTGCCAGTATTAATACATTGCATGTTGTCAAAAACGGCAGAACTTAACGCCGCACTTTTGTTACTTTACTAGTGCTGTGTAACAACGCTCTAGCAAGAGAAAATGTGGCGTAAATAAATCCATTGCCCAGAGACATCGAACCTACAAACATCATATTAAAAATCATATTACGACATAATAAACTCAAATTGTTATTTCTTAATAGAAATTCCACTATAATAAGAAAATGATATCAATGATAGTGCGTGGGTTCAATTCCGTGTACAATAAATTACAAACTCCAGAACTTTGGCATCACTAAATCATTATAGTAAAGTAATATATTATCTTAAACTCAACAGCTTCATTATCATTTATAGTGAGAATAGAACGCAGGACCTGGAGATCTTAATTCTTATTTAATACTTATGCCTGTATAGTTCATTACAGCCCTCTGGCCACCTGCTGTGATTTTAATTGGGAATTGGCCCTCTCTATTTGTAGAGCCTTGAAGGGTTTCACGCTGGGTGGTCACCCCATTCGTTTTAGAGTTACCTATACGGTTAAAAACTGAATCCTTATAAAATATGTCTGGGGTTTGATGGTAGGTTGGCTTGGGGTTCATAGTCGATAGTTTAACTTAGATTTTTTTGATAACTATAGTACCATATATATTCAGTTATATTTATTCATCTATATTTCACACTTTTATCTACTTGGGGCCAGTCGTGGCGCAGGCAAATATTAACTTAAAATGTATATTTCCATTTCTTCACTCTGGTGTCGAGGCAGAGCGCGGCGTTGAGGTCTGCCACTCAACACGCAATGCCTCCAGAATTCGGCAAAAAATGGAATGTCTTAACACTAAGTTCCCTCTGCCTACCTTGCTGTGTGCAGGATACAGCGTAAAACTAATTTATTTTTATTTATCTATTTCGGGACGTCATTTGATTGGTGACAGTATCCACTTATAGGCTAAATCGATATTTTTAGTACCGTAAACGGTATCATCATCAGGCTTGATGCCAAAAATGAAGCATACTTTAGTATAATATATATATATATATATTTTTAAAATTGAAACAAAACTAAAAACACGCTTTTATAGTATACTAAAAATACAAGAATACGATGTGCTCAGGGATATAAGTTATATGAGTTCGAATGTTTTATTAGTAACCTCTATGACAACTTACAAGTGGATCAAATTTAGTTTCTTCAATTTTATTACATTGTTAGTCGACCTTATAAAAAGGTGTTTAAAAAAAACGTAGTTTACACTGGCCCTTGTTCCACCACCTTGCACCAAACAGACATGAAACTTAAAACAGTTTTAAAATAAAAAATATTTTCAATACTTTCTTTACTTTTTTTTTATACGGAACCCTTATCGACCTCACGAGTCACCCTCAATCGATATTCTTATAATTTTTCTTATTGAATACTTCAAATTATCCACGCATATGATACGGTCGCTTGTATTGTACTCGTATGAGGACACCGTCATTAAGTGCGATTAATGAATAATGATAGAAGCGACGTATTGTGTTCTTACTACATCTTTTTTTGAGATGTATAATTTATAATAATAGGTTTTATTCAAATTATTGGTATTTTTTTTGCTTCACGCTCTATCCCGCATACAGCAGGGTACGCAGAGGGAAGCTAGTGTTAGGACACTTCATTCCCCACTTTCCGCCGAATTCTGTAGGCATTGCATTTTGAGTGGCGGAACTCAACGCCGTGCCTTGTCTCTACGCCAGAGCGAAGAAATGAAAATGTAAATTTACACAAATATTTCAATTAATGGTATTGGTTCACTAATTATACTACAGGTTGACTAAATTTAATTCGTAACTATAATATAAAAATACTATTTAAGGAAAATCATTATAACGTCCATGTCATCTACATATAAATAAAATTTAAGTGTATGTTCGTGTGATTTCAAAATAACTGTGTTTTTCAAGTACATATTATAGTAATTTACACTATATTAAAACACAAATAAGTAATTAAAACTTTTGTCCGCCTGTCTCCCTTTTTGTCAGGGCTCATCTCTAGTACAGTTGAATCGATTTTTTCAAAGATTTTTCATTACACTACTCTGATACAGGCTACTTTTTATCCCTGAATTTCCGTGGGGCCGAGATTTACAAGAGTTCGCGTTTTTCACGCCCGCGTATCTTCCGCCGTGTACATAAAAAACATATGAGTACAATTTTTCAATAAAAACGATATACCATAAATTGAATTAACGCAGAATTATTTTAGATAATCCTGATGTAATCTATTCTACTATCAGGTATCATTCTTAAAATAGTTTCATTAAAAAAAACAGATAACTGCAGATTTATGCATTAGGATCATCTTCGTATAAGTACATTTAAATAATATTTAATAAATATTCGCATAGCTTAAGCGGGCGAAGCTGCTAACGGGACCTTTTGTCACAAGTACTGCTACAGCCATATTTATATTTATTTAGCAGATTTTCATATAAAATCTCCTCTAAAACTCTATCCATAGTAATCCAGTTCCAATTTCTTTCCGATTTTTGAGACATTGTACATTGAGCGGACCTAAACACCGTATTTTATCTTCTTACTAAAGCGAAAAAAATAAAAATAATTGGATTACCCTGTTATTCGGAAAAAAACTAAAACTAATCAAAACAATATCTTATACGTAAAAATTATAGCAATCTAGTTAGACAAATACTCAGCATCTAAGAGGGTCTCGATAATTTAAAATAGTCCTTCAAGCATACTTTATTTCACACGACCGCCTCCTCAGGCGGAGCACGACTTTGCGGACATAAATTGCAATCCACTAGTATACAATTTAATAAACAAACGATTTACTACTAACATCGCTAACAGAACGATGGGGGGAAATAAAAAGATAAAATTTGTATCTTGTAAATCTTTTTATTGATATAACATATTATACTAATATGTATATGTTTTATTTTGTGCAGTGAGTATTATTATATATCTATTGAGATTCTTGTGAAGCCATTCGAACCACTGTAAACGCGACAGGGTTTGATTCCCATTCGAGGAAGTGAAATATTTCCTCGATCTAGTAATGTATACGCCTTATTGGGAATGGAGTGTCTTAACATTAGGTTCCCAGGTTCCCTCTGCCTCCCATGTTATGTGGGGATACAGTATTAAATTTTAAAAAATGATTACGTTACTGTTCTTGGTAAACCCAGTAAAATATATGAACAAGAATGAGGCTGTTTTCTAAAGAATCTAAAATCTCCAATTGCCTTTTTAGGTACAATATTTCAAGAGTTACAAAAAATATAGACATTTAATCAAATGACGATACAAGTGTGAAAATCAAATAGTAGAGGCCCTCAATTTTTTTGATTGTTAAAGTAAATAAAGTATTTGTAAAGAGCAAAGTTCAAGGCGGTATACGACTTATAAGCTATAAGTGTCTCTTACCTCGTGAACGTCAATAAATTATGCTTACCATTTGTTGTGAAATAGAACAAAAATTTATATTAGACAATATTTTTTAATGTGAGGCCGTTGTGGCGCAGTGTCACAAATGTGTGACTGTAAACTCGATGGTCATGGGTTTGATCCCCATCTAGAGTAATAAAATATTTATTATTTTCATTTCCTCTCTCTGATAACGAGGCAAAACGTTGAATTCCGGCATTCAAAACGCAATGCCTCAAGAATTCGGTGGCAAGTGAGAAACGGTAGTGTTTTCATGGAAAAGGAAGTCCCTCAACACTAGTTTCTCAGGTTCCCTCTGCCTTCCCTGCTATGTGCGGGAAACAGCGTTCACAATTTGTCTCTAGCGGGGTAGCCATACCATTTTTTTTTTCATGTTAATAAAACAGTAGGTATGATTAAATTAATCATTAATTAATCAGCTTCACGCTGTATCCCGCACACAGCAGGGTAGGCAGAGGAAGCCTAGTGTTAATACACTACGTTCCCCACTTTCTGCCGAATTCTGGAGGCATTGCGTGTTGAGTGGCAGAACTCAACGCCGCGCTTAACCTCGACACCAGAGCTAAGAAATGGAAATATAAATTTAAGTAAATATTTCATCTCCTCGAGTGGGGATCGAACCCACAACCAGTCGGCCACGACTGGCCTCACCTCAGTAGGTATGATAAATAATTATTTCGAGTATTATAGTAACAAACGTTTTGTTTTTATCATAACACTTAACAAATCTTGTGACAAGTGTTTATTATAAATGTAATTAAACAGAAGCAATAGTTTACTATTGCTTCTGTTATAAATATAGTTTTATATAGTTTAATATAGTTTACTATTGCTTCTGTTTATGATATCAATTAAAAATAATATATCATCATCATCATCATCAATCTAGCGCTGTCCTTGTTATTTTATTAGGTTAACACTGAATCCCGCATATGACAGACAGGGAACCTACTATTAGGAAACTTAATTCCTTCCGAAATGAAAATAATTCACTTCCCCGAGAAGGAATCGACTCGCAACCGTCACGCTTACAGTCAAACGTTGTATCGATACCTTTTAATTAATCAAATATTTTTTAAATGTAATAATTACGAAAAATATAAAAACATTATAAACTTATTCTCATCATCATTTAATCTCTTAAAGCATACGACCGTACGACCAATTTGTTCGATACTCTTTTGTACTATAAAAACATATCCACTACATAAAAAGAATTCACTTGAACATACTTTTAATACATTTTGAATAATCACTTTTTGATACAAATTCGTAATATGTTTCGAGCGGCGTTGAGTTCCGCCACTAAGCACTCAATGTCTCGAATATAAGAAGCGAAGTATGAACATTCTTTACATTAAATCTCTTCTTTCAACCTTTTTATATGACGCTACAAAAAATATATATATTTGGGACCAGACAATCTTTAAACAATGGAAGAAAACTACTTTATATGTAAATTACACATTTTTGCACCATACATATGCTTTGTAAAGATAATTAGTGGACGAGAAATTAAAATTTCACGTGCATGTCCAGTAAAATAGAATTGTGAAAGAAAATAAATATAAGTAAGTAATCAACTTTCTTTTACCTCCTACTGCTCAATTTGAATGTGGACACAAATAAAATTCATATAACATTATTTGAAAAAAAAAAATTAAATCAGCTTCGCGCTGTATTCCGCATACAGCAGGGTAGGCCGAGGGAACCTAGTGTTAAGACGCTCCGTTCTCCACTTTCCGCCGCATAACATTGTTTAAAAGAGATATTATATGGTTGATCGCACTTATCTCAGGAACTAATAGCTAGAATTGAATAAATATTTTTGTATTGGATAGAAAATTTAACGGGAAGGCTAACGTTATACCTTAACATCAGGTTAAGTGTTTCGACGTAAGCCACAGTACCTGGCGTTTGATTTACATTTAATATGTCTTGTATCTTACACAATTTTTAGTTATTTCCTTTTGCTTTTTTTGTTGATATGTAAAAGGAACGTAGGAAGTTATTATATAGATATTCTGTTCAAAATAAATAAGTACTTTCCGTCGAATACTGGAGGCATTGCGTTATTTGTGGCGGAACTCAACGCCGTGTTTTGCCTCTTTACGAGAGTGAGGAAATGAATTAATTATTTCATTTTCTCTAGTGGGAATCGAACCAACAACGTGTCGCGCTTACAGTCACAAGCTTAAGCCCGTGCACCAGGACTGACCTTATCGATGTCATGTGTACAAAGATATTCAAAGTCTAAGGTCAATATTTTTGATCTATTATTAATAATATAAAAAATATTTTACATTATTCAAGATTCTACTTGAACTAAACTTCACATAAATGAAATGTATTACTCAACACTCTTTTTATTATTTATTATTCTTTATATTATTTATATAACTTATTATTTAATGTTTGACTTGTAACTTCACATAACATCAAGGTATATTATAACTAAATAAACAAGCTCTCTAAATAAAACACCGTATAAGTTAATACGTCACCGAGGTATCGACCGATAAGGCGGGGCTAGCATGTGGAAGTGATAAGTGACAAGTATCTAAGGTTAATACCATCAAGGTTCCCTTGTCTTTTTATGATATACTTATTTATCTATGTTTTTTTTATGTCACGCGATATCCCGTATATAGCTTACTCTCGGCTTCGCCCGCATTCCAGGTATAATTATTTTATTTGAGTATATAATTTACACATTCAATCATTTTTCATAATTTTGAGAAAGTGCAAGCACTACGTGGCTGCTTGAAAGAATGAAATCCGCGGCAAGGGCCCCCCCGCGGGTCTCGAGCCTAGATTCGCGGCGGTAAAGGCAGCGTTGAATTATTTTAATTTTACATTTTCTCAAAAATTATATGTCGAAATGACATGCTTTAAAAGACTAAGTATTAAAACGTAATGTTATATAGCCTATAGCACTCAAGAATGTTGCTTTCATACACAAACAAACAAACTCTTCTGCTTTATTATATTAGTATAGATAGAAAACCTAGTGTTAACTGCCTAATTTTTGAGATGTATTGATTGGCGTAGCTCAACGCCGCGTTATATCTTGTTACCTGAGAGACGAAATGAAATAACTCATTCTACCGAATGGGAATCGAACCCACAACCGTGGGGCGCTGTGTCTCTGCGCCCCCACTACAATACATATGATTTATGTGAATATACGAGACAATATAATACTTCTTTAAAAAGAAATTGTTAAAGGCCTGTTAAATATTTAAATTTCAAGGTTTCTATTTTTGGCAATTAAAATATATATTTGTATGCAAATATCTCATAGTAATGTATACAAAAACATTCAGAACTATAAAACTTTAAATATAATTCTATTTGACGCCATCTATTGTAACGCCATCATGTCGCAGCAGTACAGTGTCTGATTGTAAACGCGATAGTTATGTGTTGAATTCCCACTCGGGGAAGGAGACTAAGAGCGGCGTTGAGTTTCGCCAATAATAAATAATCAATCTCGAAAATTTGATGGAAAGTGGGTCCGTTCTCTATTTACGTCGTATTTTTTGTGCGTGGTGTAGCTTTATGCTAAAAAAAACATAGAATTTGTAACTAAGTATATTGTAATTTATTCATTGATCAACATTTCTTTCTATAGGAATTTGGCCGACGCGCTGTTTAAAAGTTATAAACTAATAAACATAATAATAATTATGAATACATAATATATTTCACATACGTTTTATTCTAATTTTTACCGTACGAATAACAGAAATGAAAACCTTTAGATTGTTTATAAAGATTAGAAAGTATAATTATATACTTAACTAAATTTTAATTTAGAATTAATAGTGGAAACATAAATATTATAACGATCGATATAATTGTCAATTCGATTTCCACTAGAGGAAATGAAATATTATATATTTACGTTTCTTCAATGTAGTGTCGGAGTCAACACGCAATGCCTCGAGAATTCGACAGACGAAAAATGGAGAACGGAGTGCCTTAACACTAGGTTCCCTCTGTCTACCTACGCGTGATAGATACATAGTGAAACCAATAACAATAACCATAATTAAAAAAAAAGTGAAGTCCAAACTCATAGTATACGCGCACACTATATATTTAAATGATGAATACTCTCGCGTGAGCTCTCGCAAATTAGCATAGCTCCGGTACACCACGCCATGTTTCAAATGAAATAACTTAACAAGTGTCTTATAATGTTTTATTATAATTATCTAAATATCACATATAATTATATGTGATATTTAGAATTTATGGACAGTATATTACTTGTATTTGAGACATTAGAGACATTGTGTTAAGATTAAGAGAAATGAAAATGAGTGTGAATCGAACCCACAACCACCGGTTCCGATTAAAATCAGACGTTGCGCCGCTGCTGAGCTACGACAGCCTTATCTATAAATTGCTTACATTGTATAAATATAATAATCTATTAACCACTTCTCATATTATGTTTAATATAGGTACTGAAAGGACAGGATTGTAGTAGTAAACTCACATCTGTCTCAAGGCAAATATTTATATTTATAGCGTCGATGTGCCCTGATGGTACTCTAGTATATGACGGATAATGGAACCTAATAGTGTACTTTAGAGTGTTAGGTTCCATTATATTGTAATTTCTAATAGATCCTTTAATCCTGGATTAGGAAGAAAGACAAAGCAGTAGTAGTTGTATAATAGCTATTGAGGGAGTTGTATAATAGAAAATTTTATCTGAACTCTGAATGTTTCGAAAATTTCGGCGAAAAATAGGGAACGGGCCGTTTTAACTCTGTTTAGCCTGTTATGCGGGAAAAGGCGTGAAAATGAAAAAAAAAAAGTAATTACGATACATCTCACCGTTACACCACAAAAGTGTTTAAAAAATGCTTTAAAAAATATATATTTAGAGATAAAAAACTTTAAAAATTTGTATGTGTATCACGTTACAACCCTAATTAATTATTCAAAAACAAAACGCCTAAGTTATTTATTACATATATTAATTAAGAAAAAAAAGCAAAGAACAGTTAAACTAAATTTTTTCGGTGAATCAGAAGCCGAAAAATAAATTATTTATTAAAATAAAATTTATAGCGTTATTTGAATAATAAAAAATGATAAAGTCTAAGGTTCGCATTAATTATGACCAACTATTAACAGTTTGCAAACCTGTTTGGTGTTTTTTTTTTATTTGACTTTCCAAATGCCGTTGGTAGGCGTTGTTACGCCTCTTTACTTTGAAATGTAAGTTATTTATTATTTTCTCTCTAAAATTGACTATTTGTTGAATAAAAACAATTAGGATTAAGTAAAAAGTAGTTTTTTTTACTCTAAGGCCGTTGTAGCGTAGTGGGCGCTGTCCCACTGAAAACACAATAGTTGCAAGTTCGATCCTTACTCGGAGGAATGGACTATGTATAAAAAAACGTAAAGCTGTTTTTTTTTTAATTTAAATAATGACTCTATCGAAGATTGAGACATTTGTAACGCTTCTTTTTAATACATACGTAAAACTTGTAATAATTAATTACACGACAAAGAATATATATGTTTAAAATAATTATATGTTGTTGTGATTTTGCAAAATTATGTAGATTTTTTTTATATTTTCATTTCTTTGCTTTGGTAACGATACAAAGAGTTTCCCCATTCAACACACAATTCAACATACAGTATACATGCAGGATACAGCGTGAAGCTAACAAAAATAATAGAATAGAAGAGTGCGTCAGGTATATTATATTATGTGTTATATTATATAAAGTTCAGCATGGCGCCATATAGACTTAAATATGAAAAAACTACAAACTTTTTACTTGATATACGGTTCACCAAGAAAAATACAAATTAAAATAGATATCAAAACAAGTATTTCAATACAACATTCTCTATTCTCTATTTCAATTTAAAATTACACAAATAATTCCTTAATAATATAATCTCCGTGCAAACTACCTGTTTGGCTCGCTCCAGTGACTCTCACGGCTCGCCGCTCTCCGCTGCTCACGGAAATGATGTATTGGGGTAGGTCGTAACGGGATCTTGCTAATTACTTATGTAATGTAATAGCTTTTGCTATTATTTGTTAGAAAGTATAGTTTCTGTTTAATTAAAACGGTTTTAGAGACAATTTTGTAGAATTACATACTTATTTAGAAAATGTCGTTCCTAAGTGTGGAATAACACTTTAAAAATGTAAAAAAAAATAGCAGAATTCAATTGAAATGTTTAGTTAAGAGAAATAATTGTGTTTGATACACTAACTGTAATACTATATAAAAAAATAATTCGCGACTTCTAAATATTTTATTGTTATAATTAAGCGAAAAATAAAAATGTCCAATATTCGGTTTCAAGTTTTAACCATTTGAAAAATATTAAGAAACTTTATTTAATTACATTTAGATTTATATTCACACGACATTGTAATTATAGAAATAGTTGGGAACGGAGTGTTTTATCACTAGGTTTACTCGGCGATTCTTTCTGTATGCCCCGCACACAGCGCGAAGCTAAAAAAATCTTTTTAAACTTCTGAAAGCTTTTAATAAAAGCTCTAAAGTATCTATTTGCAATATAAAAATAGATAACTCCAATTTATGATTAATTTTAAGCTTAATATTAAAACTAAAAAAAAAATGAAAAAATCAAAATATTTATTCCGATACCGGGAATCGAACCCGAGCCTCCTGGGTGAGAGCCAGGTATCCTAGCCACTAGACCATATCGGATGATACACTGGGTTGGAAAGTGAGACAATATTAACTAATGATTTTTGATGTGGAAGACCTATTATTATTTTACTATATAATATATTGTTAGCAAACTCGTATAAAAGAGAGAGGGGATGAAGGAGAAAAGTAAAGTACTATAAATGCAATAAAACTGTGTAAACTGAGGTCCATCATCCGATATGGTCAAGACCAATTCAGGTCAACAGCATTAAAGTCCATTCGAAAAAAAAAAAGTAAACAGAGGTAGTCCCATCTGTTTTTATTGGAAAACACTCTTACGTAACGTTCACGCACATAGCTGGGTAGGCATATGGAACCTGGGAATATAGTCTTTAGAGAAGTCAATAGTTGTTGAATGCGGAACTCAACGGCGTGCTTTGTCTTATCAAAATGAGAAAATTATAATATAAAAAAAATTTAATCCACAACCGTCGCTCTTACAGTCGCACCTCTGCGCCATGAAGGCTGCGATCCGCCGGAATTATTTCGGTCCGTAAAACAAAATTCTTGAACTCGAGGGGAAAGTGGAAGACGGAGTAGACACTCCCTCTATTCATCCCGAATTAAAAAAATATGTTTATGTTATCACATATTTTTTTATTTTATAGGCCAGTCGTGGTGCAGGGGTTCAAAAGGGACTGTATCTAACTGTAACTGGTTGTGAGTTCGATCCCCACTCGAGGAAATATTTATTTACATTTCTTCGCTCTGGTGTCGGGGTAAAGCGCGGGGTTGACTTCCGCCACGCAACACGCAATCCATATTCCAGAACTCGGCGGAAAGTGGGGAACGTCTAAACACTAAATTCCCTATGCCTACCCTGCTGTGTGCAGGATAAAGCGTGAAGCCTGATTTGACGTGTCTTTTAAAAAAATATATCTTTTTCTGTTATACTTGAATCGGTTATAGGCCATTGAACTTTTACATAATTCCACTACGTCGCTATGTGTCATAATTATATTAGTTTGGCGTAACGTTTAAAATAAGTGGGTTAGTTAATTTTAACTGCTTTCGTCTTCTAGTGACCTATATGATGTGGTTGCTATTTTAAATGATTTGATCGTGTGCAGAAATCTTTATTTATTTATTTACACATTTACAAAATCAGATAATAAAAAAAACATTTTAGATAAAAAAATGTTTGTTTAAAAAAAACAAAAGGAAAATAAAAAAAATATTAAAAAGTCAATGCATCGGCCGGGAATCGAACCCGGGCCGCCCGCGTGGCAGGCGAGCATTCTACCACTGAACCACCGATGCTTGTCTTTATCAATGAAAATACTCATTCTAATCACAATTTTTTTTTGTTTGACAACTTTTTAGTGCATACAAAATTGTATAATGTTATTATACAATTTTATATTTTGTTTGTACCTACTTGAAACAATTCGACTATTAAGAAAATTTTTTATATTACTAACAAATATACGTGTATATGTAAGTTATTTTTTATGTAACAGTTATAATCAAAGCTCATTGAGCACTTTTTTTTCGCTGTTGTTATTATATCTGATATTAACCTAACTAATTTTTATATCTTTTGTTTACAGAAATGACATTTTACGTGAGCCAATCTATTCTCGTCCGCGGATTGTAGGACAAAAATCAAAATTTAATACTCAGTAGTATTGATGGTACTTTATTTTTCTGAATATAGGGGATCACTAAGAGAAAATCTCCCGAAATTCCTACGGGATCAGGGAAAAACAGAATTTTCCATTTTACTTCTTAAAGTCTATTATATATATTAACAAAATTTTAGGCGACCACTATTTAAAGTATAGGTACTTTAATATTTATTTGTACTATAATATTTAAAATCGGTAAAAACTATCGACTAGTGTAATATTAAATGCAGCTGCTAGTTGATACAGTCAACAAAAAGTCTCGGTTGGTAACAATAAATAAATACTATTATGGCGAATACACTAGCGTGACGGTCGCAGGTTCGACGCTCTGTTGGACACGAGACACCGCTTAGAGCAATTGTTAATAATCACCGCTAAAGGTAAAGTTACAATGGCGGTGAAAGCTGGAAGTACTGTTTTGTATTGTCTTTTAATATAAAATTATTTTTTTTTGTTCTATACAAATTTGTGACTTTTAAAACATATATTGTAAATTTGAAAATTTTACAGAAATGACCCAAACACTGAAGCGTTCTTTATTTAAAATGAAACATTTTTTTATATACTGAAGCTAAAAAAATCATTATTATTATCGCGATATTTTTTTCTTAAATATAATAAGATTTATTGATGAATTTGTAGGATTCCATCCATTTAAGGAAAAAACAAAACCCTTATAAAATCACTTTGCTTTCCGCCCGTCTGTCTGTCTGTCTGTCCTGAGCCTTTATCTCAGAATATTGAAATTCAAACCATGTAATCAAATCTACGGCCCCATTATTTTTTGAAAATTATATTTCTACATTTATTTAGAATAAAGATATGGCCATTTATAAAACTGATAGAGTACTTCCTGTTGACCTATAATTATAAAATTAGGCCGCTAGCATCTATAGGTAACACTAGTTCAGAAAAATACAGTAGGTAAACCATGCATCTGTGATAAAACCCTAAAAAAATAATAACCTTAAAACGGGGGCAAAATTTGGTATTAAAGCACCTAATTCAAATGAGCTATCTGGCGAAAAGGGCTTGAAACCTTAATCATTGAAATCTGAATTTTTGTACGGGACCCTCAGTGGGTGACCTCGACTCGCTCTTTATTTTTATTTTATATACTTAATAGGCCTAAAGTTAGAAGATAAGATAAGAAATGGAAGTTTATCTATAATATCTCTACTCATCCTTTTATTTGCGAGAGTCTTAAAACTAGATTTCCAGGTTCCCTCTGCCTGCCCCTGAATATGTGCGGGATAAAGCATATGCGTTCAAATAATAAGTGAATTTAACATTATAGTTATAACGCGACTTTCCTTCTTTTATTATACCCATATTCGAACCAGTAATGCAACACAATATTCTGCCACCATCAGTTTCACGCTGTATCCCGCACACAGCAGGGTAGGCAGAGGGAACCTAGTGTTAAGACACTCCGGTCCCCACTTTCTGCCGCATTCTGGAGGCATTGCGTGTTGAGTGGCAGAACTCAACGCCGCGCTTAACCTCGACACCAGAGCGAAGAAATGGAAATATAAATTTAAGTAAATATTTCATCTCCTCGAGTGGGATTCGAACCCACAACCAGTCGGTTTTACATTCACACCTTGTGCCGCTACGCCACGACTGGCCTCAGTCTGCCACCATAGCTAATATAATAATGCTTTATATAAAATCGCGTGTTTCCAATACATTTAATATACCTAATAGCACACTATGGACAAACGGTAGTTGAACTAAACGTATGCTAATTACAGTACAAATACTTTTTTGTCATTGTTGTTATAATTCAAAGTGGAATTTGGTCATTCACCTATTGAGTAGAAAAATAAATATCGTTGTATTAAAAATATAATGATTAAATCAGCTTCACAGCAGCAGGATAGGCAGAGGGAATCTAGTGTTAAGACACTCCGTTTCCCATTTTCCGCCGAATTCTGGAGGCATTGCGTGTTGAGTGGCGGAACTCAGCACCGCGCTTTGCCTCGACACTAGAACGAAGACATGAAAATAAAAATATATATAAATATTTCCTTGAGTAGAGATCTGGTGTCAAGGCAAAGCTCGGCGTTGAGTTCCGCCATTCAACTCGCCATGCCTCCAGAACTCGTCGGAAAGTGGGGAACGGAGTGGCTTAACACTATGTGCCCTCCGCCCACCCTGTTGTGTGCGGGATACAGCGTGAAGCTGAAAAAAAATATTTAAATACAAATATTTTTATTACGATTTTATTAGCTTTACCTGTACCTCATCAAAGAGTGGCGTTGGTTTCCGCAACTCCAAACGACATGTAGTCGGATTTGACCGGAAAGAGGACAGGTGTGTCTTATTCTAGGCTCTTCTCATAGAAAAAAGATATAAGAAAAAGTATTTTAATAACTATATATTACGATAATAGCTCAACGTAATGATACCACTCAAAGATTTAAAATAGGGCTGTCGCTGTTTGTCATTATATGTACATAATTTTAGTATTAGTACAGTAGTACAGTTGACAGCGTTTGACTATAGATGCGGTGGTCGAGGGTCGACTCCCACTTGGGAATATGAAGCTAGTGTTAAACGGTCTAATTCTTAACAAATATATATATACTTTATTGTATATCACATGGTACAATTATATAAATTAATCTCTGATCTCTGAACTTTAAATTATATGAGCTAAACTAAACTCGAATGGTTTCCTAGTAACCTCTGAAAAGTTTAGTTCCTGACTCCATCTAACAGCTCGTTGATAATATAACACCGTATTGTCACCTAAGCTACATATGGCTGATAGATTTTAAGAGGATATGTTTATTATATATACGTAGTTCAAATTCAGATTCTTATATTTTATACAGGCCAGTCGTGGCGCAGCGCCACGAAGTGTGACTGTAAAACTGACTGGTTGTGAGTTCGATCCCTATTCGAGGAGATGAAATTTTTACTTAAATTTATATTTCCATTTCTTCACTAAGATAAGCTAAGATAAGCGCGGCGTTGGGTTCTGCCACTAATCACGCAATGCCTCCAGAATTTGGCAGAAAGTGGGGAACGGAGTGTCTTAACACTAGGTTCCCTCTGCCTACACTGATGTGTGCGGGATACAGCGTAAAGCTGATTTAATTAATTTATTTTTTATATTTTATTACATAGTCCGTTATAGCTACCTGATAAAATTGTGTTAATAATTAAAAAATCATGAGCCAGGAAAGCAACCCCTGACATCTTTAAAAAGCCCAATTCTACCTCTACATTTCCCAAGAGGGGTGGTTCGCGACCTAGTTTTGTAGAGCATTTGAAATTTTTAACATTCACTTTTATACTTTATTATCATCACAATTTCCAGTGAAATCTTTCCAGTGAAAAGTAAGGTATAATATACAATATCTATATTTCTTTTTTAGTTTCACATATCCCGCACTTAAAACGAACTTAGTGTTAAGACACTCTGTTCCCAATTCGACACTTCCGTTCCCTGTATTCCGTTGAATTCTGGAGGCATTGCGAGTTGAGTGACGATACTAAATGAAAGTTCTCTTCGCAAATTGAAATTTTTCATGTTGGTAGGTAAGGAAGTTGTGGTGTGTATATGTGGCATAAAAAGTTTAACATATTTTTTTTGTTGTTGTTTGTTTAATTGAAATAAATAAATCTGTGATAAATAAGGCCTCTGAGGCCAGTCGTGGCGCAGCGGCACAAAATGTGACTGCAAAATCGACTGGTTGTGGGTTCGATCCCCACTCGAGGAGATGAAATATTTATTTATATTTTCATTTCTTCGCTCTGGTGTCGAGGTCAAGCGCGGCGTTGAGTTCTGCCACTCAACACGCAATGCCTCCAGAACTTGGCGGAAAATAGGGAACGGAGTGCCCTCTGCCTACCCTGCTGTGTGCGAGATACAGCGTGAAGCTGATAAATAAATAAAAAAACTTAATCAATAAATCATTCGTTTTATTAGATAACTAGAGGGCGCGCGCGGCTTCGCCCGCTTATTAGAAATGAATTCTAAAAAAACCACGAAACACGTGTTCAATAAAATATTTTTAATAGTCTGAATTAATTTTTTTATAAAAATCGGTGGCAATTTAAAGATTTTTCCATATAAACTTTCAACCTCTTATTTGAACCCTTAGGGGGTGAATTCTTAAAAACCATGAAACACGTGTTCAATGAAATATTTTTAAGAGTCTGAATTTCAAATTTTATAAAAATCGGTACAGATTAAATTTTTTTTCCATACAAACTTTCAACCCCTATTTCATGCCTTTAGGGTTAAAATTTTTCAAATTCCCTTCTTAGTGGATGTCCAGAATATGAAAATAAACATCTGCCCAAATTTCACGCTTCTACCATCAGCGGTTTCGGCTCTGCGTGCGTCTTACCTCAGTCAGTCAGCACAAGTCCTTTTATATATATAGATATTGTATACCGACCCATTAGACATACATTACATAACATAAGGAAGTGCTTATGTAAGTGACGATTTCTGAAAATTCATACGAGATTTTCCGCATTACGTCTTCAAGTCCATACAAACAAACAGACGACGAAATTTAATATACAATCCAAACTTATCTTATATATTTACTTCATTATTTCCAAATTTTTAACATGTTTTGTTAAAAAATACAAAAAAATAACAATTTAAATTTATTTTTCCCATACAACGAATGTACCTTCATACATATATGTAGATAAAAGATTGCTCCAAGTCACGTCTAACTCATATTACGAACTCTTGCAATCATAGGCAAAGTCATGCCGAGGCAATTATGCCATTCGATGTATGGGAATGAAAGTTTTACTATGTTTATGTATTATAAACGCAAGACTTGTAATTTTGTATGCATGTGTTTTACGTGAAATTATGGTAAAACACCATCGTGGCACAGTTAAGATGTATGATTATGTAGACGGTGATCGTGGGTACATCTTCAATTTGGGGTAAAGCCAAAAACGAACAAAAACGAATACAATCCGATATTTTATATATAAAATATCGGATTGTATTCGTTTTTGTCGGACTAAGTGTGGTATTAGAGGCCAGTTATGGCGCAGCATTACCCAGAAATTGCGTATTGGGAGGCTCTTTTTGAAGAGAGTGAAGAAATGAATGAGAAGATATATATTTATCTTATTTCTTCTAGTGGGAGTCAAATCCATAACAGCCGCGTTTAAAGTCAGGCGCTTTACCACTGTGCCACTACGCCCTAAGTATGGAATTGATTACCAAAATCTAATATGAAATATATATAATCAGTGGAAAATGGAAAACGGAGTAATTTTACACCAGGTGGCTTTTATTTCTTAATAAGAAACTAGAATTGTGTGAAGAAAAATATATGATAAACATGATATAAGTATTCGTATTGAACGGTCAGATGCTAATAAAGATATCACGATCAGTCTGTATCTTTGTTTCCATTTCAGTTAGAGGTGTTTCGATAAATGTTATGTTTTTTTATGTTGTTGAACAAGACAAGAGATTAGCGATTTTTGTTCCATTTTTTTATATTCTTGATTGTTTTTCACTTAACACCTTATCGTTATCCGCATATAACGTGGTGGCCATGGAGGCCATAGCGTCTAGACTCCGTTTTCTCCTTTTCACCCGAGTACAAGACACTGCGTGACAAGTGACGGAATTAAACGCCGCGCTTTATCATTTTACCTGAGCAACAAAATTAATATAATTAATTCACCGAGTGGGAATCAAACCTACAGCCGACGCGTTTACAGTCGTTACACAAGCTGAACTGCTCCGCCATGATATCCTTAAAAGTCATTAAAGTTTAAGTAAATGTATATCCATTAATTATTTTCTTTATTTAATAAAAATATTATATTATCATAAATTCAAGATTCTTTAGCAACAAAAACTATGAAAACCAAACAAAAAAATACTTGAAAGTTCAAGAGAAACACCTACAGTGTAGAAGTAAGAAGCTTTGGTAACTTTGTAGGTGCGGTGCAGAATTGGGTCACCCAGTTCATCACTTTCTTACGAGATATCGATTTTTCTCACACTATTCAATTTGCATTTTCTTAACGTTTCAGCTTTCAAACGTTTTAAAGTGGAATTGTAAATTATACGCTTCGTAAAGTTTAAGTGGTTTCATATTCATTATTTTGAAAATATGTTACAGATTCACGCTGTATCCCGCAAATAGGAACCAGGAACCCTAATGTTCCGAAGAATTCTGGAGTATTTTCGTGTTGAGAAGCGGAACTCCTTGCAGTGCTTTGCCTCGTTTCCAAAGCAAGAAAATGAGAATATTAAATATTACATTTTCTCGATCGAGCATGGGTCAAAAGGGCAAAATCTGCCGAGTTGATTGTCGAAAAATTCACGTTACAGCTTCACAGTTTTTCCTGTTTACAGGAGGATTGACAAAGGAAACAAAGAATTCCGTTCCTAATTTTCCGTCCAACTTTCGAAATTTTGCGTGTAGAGTGGCGAAACTTAACGCCGCGCTTCCACTGCCACGCGTCATTTTAAGTTACAGTAATCCATTTTAATAAAGTAACCCTTTCAAAAAATCACATGCCTGCATATATAATGAAAATAATATATTTTAAAAACTACAGTTATGTAATTACCAACTTATTTCCGAGAAGTACTTTGAAGAAAAAAAACAATAAAAATCTGTGAACATTAAAAAAAATATTAAATTACTTACATCATAAAAACAATATATACATTTTGAGTTTTGTGCAATGGAACTGCCTATGACCGTCTATATGATGGTCGTAGGTTCGATCCTCTCACCGACGAATAGAAAGACAAATTGGCGTTTAGTTCCGCTTCACAAGGTAAAATATCTTAAATGCAAATGGAAAATGGACATAGAGTACCTTGATAGGTACTAACTTCCCTCATCCTATCCTGCTATACGTGAAAACCTTAAATAAAGACCTGAAAACCTTACCATGCCAAACGTCTTTCTAATATTTAAACCAAAAAATATATCAAAAATATTTCTCTAAAAACGATAAAACCCAGACGATTGTCTAAACTCATAATAAATTCCATGTTGGTACAAGATATAGTGGTCATAGTGGTTGTATGGTGGGGAATGGGGATAATGCACCATAACTAATCAAAGACAATCCCATTCCAGAGACAACTATGCCAGTTGACATTGCGCTTGCGCAGCGCACGTATAGTTAATAGAAGTAACTGTATTTACTTATATATTTGTATAGAGTTTATTTAATATAAAATTTATTAAATATAAAATTAAAATGTAATTATTTTATTTATCATTATTACTAGAGGCGGTCGTGGTGCAATGATAGTCTTACTGTAAACTAGTCGGTTTTGAATACAATTTGGAGTCGGTGGAGGATTATATTTGAATTATTTTCTTTTTTCACTATGGTAGAGAAACCGCGGCGTTGAGTTATGCCACTTATCTCGCAATGTCTCTAAAGTTGGTACCTAACTACCTAAGAGAATAGCCAGTGGACCTGGTGCACTGGCTATCCTCTTATACGGGAAATAATGTACGCTTTTTAACTAAATTCTTAGCAAAAATTAGATAATATATACTTTGCCGAAATGATTTCACTTATAGTAAATACATAACTCTAGCTTCTCTACAAAAATCATAAGGTGTGTAAAGTTTGAAAATTATATTATTAATATTATTTTAAATTAAAAATTGTGTACAAAAACAACAGAGAGCCACTTTAAAGAAGCATCATCATTCTCTACATTCCGTGACCAAACGCTATATTTTGCCTTTTCGACATATATTTTTTAAATCTAACCTACGACCATTTCCTACAATTAAACAAATCTTTACTGTGCCACGACAGTTTTCACATATAAAATATATCATTGCAAATTGTAATATAAAAAAAATCAGCTTCTCGCTATACTATGCACACAAAAGGTTAGGCAGCGGGAACGTAGAGTTAAGACTCTCCGTTCCCCAATTCCCATAAAAATATACAAACTAAATGAATAAAAACATATTATATTAATAATAACAAACGGAATCACGGTCGAGAGCGAGTTTATAAATAAAAAGCCGGGAGATACAGCTGCATACAACAGTGCATATAGATTATAGCCAAGACCGACCGTTCAGTCGTCTTGCATCCGTCGTGGGGGACAGACGCACGTTACCCCAACCGTTTAAAAATATACGATTACAAACGATTATTTTAATTCGGCATCGATAAACAATTGTCACAACACTACGTGCCCCAATTTTTTATTACCCGAGAGATCTGTGGATAGTGATGTATCTATGTAGGTTAAATTTAGTTTGACGTTGATTCATCATAGACTAGTTTGATTTTTTTTCGAAAACGCATTCCGCTCGCTATTTTTATTTTTCAGTGAGTTCACATTGTGTTTGTGTTTAGTGTCAGTGATATTATTAGTGATATAGTGTTTAAACATTGGATTTGAACATGTTCGGAGTGTTCATAAAAAGGTGGAAACCTAAAAGGTATGGTACATTTTTTCTAAACAATAGGTTATTGATTGGCGATAGGATAACAAATAATAAATGTGAAACAACAATGATAGCTACATTGCATTGTTTATGTCTAATATGCAAGTCATTTTTATTTTTAACTAACGCTACTTTATAACAAAGCAGTGATCACAACTTGTTATGCCAAATACTTATTTTGATAGATTTTTTATGTTTTAAGTAATGATAAAGTTTCGTCTGTAAATTTTAAAACAATAATTTTTAAAATATAATTAAAATAATAATTTTAGTATAAATATGTGGCCAGTCCTGGTGCAGAGGCACAAACTGTGATTGTAACTGTGAAGTAAACGCCACTGGTTGTGGGTTCGATCCCCACTCGAATAAATGAAATATTTATTTAAATTCATATTTGCATTTCTTCGCTCTGGTGTCGAAGCAAAGTGCGATGTAGAGTTCCGCCACTCAACACACAATGCCTCCAAAATTCGGCAGTAAGTTGGGATCGGAGTCTCAACACTAGGTTCCCTCTGCCTACTCTGATCTGTGCGGGATACAGCGTGAAACTGATTAATAATAATAGTAAAAATCTATAAATAATAATATAACTGTAAATTTCATATAGTTAGAAGTATTAAATATAATATGTAAGCAATTTACATATTCGATCAAACTAGCCAACTTACCGATGTGCTTTATCTATAGTATAAGTTTAGTAATAATGACGACAAATGTGAGGCCAGTCGTGGCGCAGCGGGACAAAATGTGACTGTAAAACCGATTGGTTGTGGGTTCGATCCCCACTCGAGGAGATGAAATATTTACTTAAATTTATATTTCCATTCTTTCTCTCTGGTGTCGAGGCAAAGCGCGTTTAGTTCTGCCACTCAACACGTAATGCCTTCAGAATTCGGCAGAAAGTGGGGAACGAAGTGTCTTAACACTAGGTTCCCTCTGCCTACCCTGCTGTGTGCGGGATATAGCGTGAAGCTGATTGATTATTGATTAATGAGAAAATGTGCAAAAATCAAAAAATATATTTGATTATATTAAAAAGGCAGATTTTTTCGATAAACTAACTAACATTGATACGAGGATATTTATAATATTGAAAATGAGTTAAAGTACAAAATAATATTAAGTTATTATGTTCTGTTCTAACGTTTATTTTTAGGTGTAATAAGTAATATCCAAATAATATTAGTTATCGCTTTTGTGTACGTCTATAACGATTAAGTTTATTAAAAAAATATTTTATAAGAAACCGTATAAAATTTTGCTTACAACATAAATAAGGTGTAACAAGCGTATAACAATTTTGACATAGCTCGATGAGAACCTATGGGTTAGTTGGTCAGAGCGCTTGGACGGTTTCCAAAGAGGCGCGGGTTCACATACCGCTACTTTCAAAAAAAAAAATTAAGTTTTTAAAGTTAAAGTTGAAAAGTTTTCTTAATAGGTATAAACTAATTATATAATTCTAATTATCGTAATATGACAACCCTAATAATAAAGTGTGGACAGTAATTCTAATTACAGTGTAGGTAGAGCTAGAGGCTAAGGCTGTAACTCAGAGGTCACATTGAAAACGGATCATTTATTACAATTGCTGGTAATATTGCAGTTTACTAAGATATTATATATATATATATATATATATATATATATATATATATATATATACATATATATATATATATAAATTTTAGTTTCACGTTGTTGTAATCCGCTCATGGCAGGATAGAAAGAAAAAAACTAGGAACCTAGAAACCCGGTGTTAAGACACTCCGGCCTCGTTATATAAATATGCTAGAGAATTTTAATATTTTATCTGATAGCATTCTTTCTTTCATATTTCTTTTTTTTACTTTTCTTTACTGTGCTATTAGGTGTAAAAATATAACGTTCATATCATTATTATTTTAAATTGTTTATATAAAAATCAGTACAGCAACTATTTATTTTAAATTTTGAGCGAGCTTTGCTAAAGCTCTCATATAAGGATCAGTATTCCATTATACTGCAACCCGTCCATCACTGATGCTGGATTTTTTCTAATAATGCAAAAACCCGTCCTTATACTGCTTCTGTGAACACATCAAAACGTAATTAATGTCTCGCTTTCAAATATATTTTTTTTATAATTTTTTTCACGCTGTATATCAGCAGGATATACAGGAGAGACCTAGTATTAACACATTCCGTTCTCCGCTCTAAGAGCAATTTTCGAGACATTGAGTGTAAAAGTTTCTATTTGCCAGTTGTTTTCCTTCATTTGTACTGGATGCACTTCTTACCAAATTTCATAAGTGATAAAATACAGGAAATATCCTATAAGTTTTGATTGTATGCAGTCATTTTGTGCTAAATAAACTAAAAATATAACTTTGTAATGATTCTTTTTCTATGAATTACGTACAAATATATACTTTTCGTATTTTTTCCTTTATATAATTTGTAAGTTCTAACTACTTGCCATTTTTCATAACTATTGGTTCACGGGAATCATATAGATTTAGATTATGCAGCGAATTTCTTACAAAGTGCACTAAAACAATGCATAAATGCTTCATATCTTTTGATTGGTTGGATTTAAAAGCTTGATTTTTTCTATGTTTCAAGGGACAAGGGACTTGAACGATTGTAATACCTCCATGTTATCCCGAGATAATGGATCTTGACAGACGGACAAGAAAGTGATACAATAATTTTAACTCTTTATTGAGAACTATTTTTTATTACCGCTTGGTCAAATGCGGAAAGCTATTTCAGCTTAAAAATGACATATTTTGACAAATGATATTTTAAATACATGAACAGTACGGCCTATCCTTGATATATTGACAATCTAACACAAAAATATAATAAATTCTAATCAGTAATTGATGAAATAATGCTGGAGATGGAGAAGAAGATGGAAAACAAGGCTAAATTCCCTAATATCTACATCAAGTAAACGTGTTACGAAAACACAGGTTAAATTTGTCTCTCTGTTTGTTTTAACTCAATCAATTAACGGCTCGGACTTCGTTTCGCTGCCAAATCCATTTATCCATGCAAATTTCAATATTCATTTGGGTAGTTTTAATAAATAATAGAATACTAGTCGTCGCCCGCAGCTTCGTGGAATTTAAGACGTAAAATGTATAGTATCGTTTTCTTATCTATTCCTGCAGGAATTCCAATTTCAGGAATTTGTAGGTTGGATCAACACTCGAGGAAGTAGAGGAAGAGAGAGAGAGAGAGAAAGAGAGAGAGAGAGGGAGAGAGAGAGAGGGAGAGAGAGAGAAAGAGGTATATATTTACATTTGTATTTTAATTTCTTCGCTCTGGTGTCGAGGCATAGCGCGGCGTTGAGTTCTGCCACTCAATGTCTCAAGGCCTCCAGACCTCGGCGCAAAGTGGGGTACGGAATGTCTTAACGCTAGGTTCCCTCTGCCTACCCTTCTCTGTGCGGGATACAGCGTGAAGCTGATTTAGATTTTTTTAGTTACACTAGTTTTGATTGTACGTCATCTGTGTGTCACTCGGTAACGGAAAAGTCTTATATAATATAGATTTTTGACTTGCTGCATATCGCATTCTAGTGAATATTTATATTTGTTGTAGGTTAGCCTTGACATGTTTAATGAAAACAAAACGTTTCGTCGTTGAATAATCAGAGTGCATTATTAAGATTACTCGTCCGAAGATTTTTGTACTTGTTAATAGATAATTATATCTAATAATCATATTAAAAAAAACATTTAAAGATTTGTCTGTTTGTATCTTCGTCCATCCTGGCCGTCCATCTTTTTGTGTGTCTGTTTTTCTGTTTGCTTGTGAAGATGATTTTTGGCAGAGGCAGAGGGAACCTAGTGTTATAAGACACTCCGTTCTCCACTTTCTGCCGATTTCTGGAGGCATTGCGTGTTGAGTGGCAGAACTCAACGCCGCGCTTTTCCCTCGACACCAGAGCTAAGAAATGGAAATATAAATTTAAGTAAATATTTCATCTCCTCGAGCGGGGATCGAACCCACAACCAGTCGGTTTTACAGTCACACTTTGTGCCACTGCGCCACGACTGGCCTCGATGTACATATTAATAAATAATACAAAACTAAAAATTTCCAAGAGGAGCTGGTTCAAATCCCGTACGTTCTTATTTTTTATAAAGTATAATATAAAAGTAAGCCATAATATATGCTTTAAATCATTGTAATTTATAATTTATTATGTAAAATTTGAACAGCTAATCTTTTGTTATGACATTCCTAACATTAGTTTCATATTTCACAAAGCAATACCTAAACTGTACGTTGTTTTTATATAACATTTTTATGTTTGCAATGTTATTGGAATTAAACAATCTATAAATCATTATTTTTTATTATAAATATTTTTTTCCATTATACTTATATTTGATTCCAATTTAAAGAGCTATAGGTGTTTGACTATAAAATACGATAGTGTAGGCTCGATTCCACTCGCCGTGATAACAAGACATAGCGCGGCATTGAGTTCCGCCACCCAACATGTAATGCCGGAAAACTAAGCGCAAAGTGGGAAACTGAATGTCTTAACACTAGATCGTATGCAAAAAAACCGTGGCTTTTTTTTAAGATGTATATTGAATTACAATTTGATTGTACGGATTTCGAGACATTTAAGGATATTATTGTTGCGCTTTGTCGAAACGAGATAAAAATAAATTAGACATAAACATTCCCTCGAGTAAAGAACCTACAACCGTCGCATTTACAATCATATTCTACCACTGAACTACAACGGTCTCTATATCAACTATTTTCTTCACACATTTAGAACCACACCGTGTTCAATACAAATCATCTAAAACTTTTTAAATTGACTTTCACTGTCACAGCTGATGATGCAGCATCTTGTATACATTGGCTCTGGTCCACGGAATGTTTACGATCTCAGATTACAGCCCAAAGATACAACGTATAGTTGGCAAAGAGAGCCCCTTATCGATAGATGGACTAATTAGTCGGTGTTTTGAGAATCCAACCGACCTGGTCGGTTTCCAGGAGGCGCGGGTTCGAGTCCCGCTACATTCAAACAAATTTATACGTTTCTAAATAAGTTTTTTTCTTTCCTAAGTGTAGAATAACACTTTAAAAAATGTTAAAAATACTGTACTTGCTTGTTATTTAAGATTATCTTAGATTTTGTGAACTAGGTTTTAGATATTCGTCGTGTGGAAGCGACACAGTGTATGACTGTAAACGCGACGGTTGTGAGTTCCATTCCCTTTCGAGAGAATTAATTATTGATCATTTCCCTGGTCTGATAAACTGATAAGATAAATCGCGGCGTAAAATATTGCCGCTCAACATGCAATGTCTTTAAAATTAGGCGCGGCGTAGGGAACGAAATGTCTTAAAACTAGGTCCACTGTGCCCAGTATGCTATTGCGGGATAAAGTAAGTAAAGCAAAATAATCTTTATTGTACACCAAAAACGACGTTTGTAGTAAAAAGTACGTTTGTAATTAATTATTATTTATTAATATTTTAATTTCTTCGCTCTGGCACCAAGGCAAAAAGCCCGCCGTTGAGTTTTGCCACTCGACACACAATGCCTCGAAAAATGCAGTGGAAAGTGAGAAACGGAGTGTCTTAACACTAAGTTCCTTCTGCCTACCCTGAAGTATGCGGGATACAGCCTGAAGCTGATTTGTTTTAATTTATAAAAAAAAAAAAAACAAACTAACAAGCATTTTATTTACGTAAATTTTGTAATTTGGTCACGTAAAATTTACGGGGTAATAAACTTGGCACGCTGATAATTTATAGCTTGGATTATTATATAGAATGTAAACTTTTAGTCTATTAAATATTATATTAAATGACCAATTTTTTGTAGCTTCGCGTATAGCAGAATAGGCAGAGGGAACCCAATGTCCCCAATTTTCTCTCAATTTTCGACTCACTGCGTGTTGAGTGGAAAAATGAAATGATTCGTTCTACCGAGTGGAAATCGAACCTACAACCGTGGCACTTTGTGGCGTAAATCATTTCTATTTTTCCTTTTTTTTTTAGTAAATTATCAAGTCTGTAAAGACAAATTTGCGTCTTACAGTTATAAAATATGAAAATAAAAATCTAATTACGATTTAATTTTGACGCCCGTTTTATAACTTTTAGATACTTTTTATAACTTAAACACTGTGCTTGTAAAAGGATTACAATTTGACGAAAGAAGGTGCTTAATACCGGTATAATAATGTAAAATATTACTCATCATACGGTATTTATAACAAATATATTGAAACCTTTTTTTAAAATGTTAAATAAGCAATATAAAAAGAGAGTGGTTAGAGAGTAGCCTATCTTACCAAATAGGTTGATCATTGAGAACACTGTATTGATGATACTGATGGTAGGTAAAAAATTAGGTAAAAAGCATGAGCTTTTTACGTTTCTTTCGGAGGACACGACGCTGCGAAGAGATTGATGACAGTGGACAAAGCGAAAGAGACATGCAGGGATAGACTGTGCTGATTGGCGGTCGGTTATCTCTGGCTACACCGCTAGGAATAGAGAGTGAAGCTGAGTGTAAAGTAAATATAGCAAATAATTGAGAATCTCCTCGGTTTTGAAATCGGTTAACAACTATAAATATAATATTAAATGTCATGTGGTTCAGAAATTGGAGTACGGATTTTCTTGACACTAAAATCTCTGCAGACCCTGTTAGGCGGGTAAAGAGTGAGCTGTGTTTATTTATATTTTTTAATGCACTTAAAAAAGCACGTCTCCTCTTCTTCTCTTCTTCAAGTCTATTCGTGGTGCAGGGATATAAAGGCGCGTCTGTAAATGCGACAGGTTGTTGGTTCGATGCCCACTCAAGGAAATGAAATATTTAATATTTCCATTTGTTCGCTCTGGTAACGACCAAAAGCGCGGCGTTGAGTTCCACCAATCAACACGAAATGCCTACAAAATTCGGCGGAAAGTGGAAAACGGTAGAGTCTTAATGGGAACGATGTATCCTAACACCAGATACCTAGGTTCCCTCTATCTCCCCTCTTAAAAAAAAAATAATAGTACACGTAAAAATTAGTTTACAATATTGCAATAGATTAAATTACTAAAGTCCAAATAGTCCAAAAACAAAAATCAACAATTGCCAAAACGATTTACTTAATTACCCTAATTGTAATAAATAAAATCTTGTATTTGTAAAGCAAAAAAAAACCCTTTTATTCGAATCGAAGCTCATTGCTGTAGTGTTGAATAAACTTTTGACTTCTTAATTGCGTAAAATAATCATCAAGCGTTCCCATTGAATGGAGTGTAAGCATTGTTTTTACAGAGTTGGTCTAAAAATACAGAATTTTTGTATTGTTTGGGGGTTAACTTTTTACTTACTCTGAGTGCAGTACTTATATTATTGTCACATTAAGGAGTGCAAGTTCGAATTGGCTTAATTTAGTTCATAATATTTTGAGGACGGTTGTGACGCAGGGGCGCAAGCGTAGGACTGTAAGCGAGATAAGTTATTGGTTCGAGTCTCACTTGAGGAAATGGAATATTTTATATTTTTATTTCCTCGCTCTGGTAACGCGGCAAGCCGTGGCGTTGAGCTCCGCTGCACACACAATGTTTCCAGAATTTGACAGAAAGTGGATAATGGAAGTATTTTAATGAGAACGGAGTGTCCTTACACTGGGTTCACAGGTTCCCTCTGCCTACCATATATATTTTTTACCACATATATTTTTTTATATATTTTTTATGTCAGGTACACTCGACTTCAACTTCAACTTTATTTAAAACAAAAACAAACTTTTTAAAACTGAGACCTTAATGACCAATTTAGTTGTCTCTAAAACTCTTTAGAGTCTCACTAAATGATTATGCTGGTTCTATATTTTAGAAAAGTTTAAAATAAAAAAAAATAAACATAAAAAGATTAAAACATAAATAAAAATGTCAGAACAAAGTGGACTAGTTTGCAAGTTCAATCTTCACTTTGGAAGTAGGTATGTCTTCATCATCAATTTATCTCTCCTTGGATAGATAAAATGCGGTGTGGAGTTCCGCAACTCAACATGCAATGATTTGAATCTAGCTGAAAAGGGAGTGTTCGATCCTGCTATGCGAGAAAAAGCGTGAAACTGTTTTTTTTTTACTTTTTTCACCTATTTGAGGCTAGTCGTGGCGCAGAGGCACAAATGTGCCATAGAAAACGCGACGACTTGTGGGTTCGCTTTCCACTCGAGGAAATGAAATCGCTGGCCTTAGTAACGTGACAAAGCTAGACCTCCGCCACTTAACACTCAATACCTTCAGAATTGGGCAGAAAGTGGGCAACGGACGTGTCTTAACACTAAACTCTCCGGTTTCCTCTGCTTAACCTACTATATGCGAGATACAGCGTGAAACTAAAAACATGACCTATTTCCTTACATTTTAATTTTTACTGTATTTAAGAAAACAAAACATGTAATACCGTTATACAAAAATAAATTCAGAAGCAAATTGGTTATTAGTATCTCGAAGTTATTTGTAAAATTACCAATTTAAAAATAAGTGTAATTACAACATTCTTTCTTTAAAGTTTATGTGTCGCGTTAAATCGATTTCGGCCTGATTAAAGCATTTAAAAAATTAGCTTCACGCTGTATCCCGATCACAGCAGGGTAGGCAGAGGTAACCTAGTGTTAAGACACTCCGTTCCCCACTTTCTGCCGAATTTTGGAGGCATTGCGTGTTGAGTGGCAGAACTTAACGCCGCGATTAAAGCATTTAAATAATTGATTTACGATTTTATAGATGCTTTTGCTTTATATACTATGTTCTATGAACGCTTATTAGAATAGTAGGCAGAGGGAACCTAGAGTTAAGTCATTCCGCTTGCTATGTTTCACTTAATTTTCAAAAATTGTATGTTGAGTAATGAAATTTAAAGCCTTTCTCGAAGCCTACTTTGCTCTTGAGTAATAATGGAACCTGGATTCCATTCCATCGGGAGCAAAGATGCTGGGTTTGCTTGTTTTTTCTCTTACTTTACAAAAAATCGATATACAGTGCAAATATAATTATTATCGCACTTATAAGTGTGGATCTGAACCCATAAACTGAACTACGATGATGTTTATAATTATTACGATAAATCTTGAGGCTGTCGTGGCGTAGGGGCACAAGGGTGTGATTGTAACGTGATGGTTGTGTATTCAATCCCCATCTGAGGGAATTAATTATTAATATTTTTCTCTCGCTCTGGCACCAAGGCAAAAGCCCGGTGTCGACTTCCGCCACTCAACGCGCCCTGCTTCGATAAATTCGGCGTAAAGTGGGCAACAGAGTGTCTTAACACTAAGTTCCCTCTGCCTACCTGAATTATTTATTTACCATAAATCTTTTACATGTGAATTTTATTTCGCATTCACTATTCGTGTCTACAAGAATACAGACTACAGTTATATGAGTAATAGTATATATTGTACAGACATAACGTTTCTTCACGTTTTTAGAGATATTAATGCATCGGTTTTGTATTATAGAGTATTTCTAGATATGGCGAGAATAATTATATACAATAATTTAAGTAATATTTTAATGTTATATTTCAATAACAAATTTGTTGATCATTTTGAATAGTCATCTTTAAGAATAAAAAATGGTATAAAAACACAAAAGTCCAAAACCATAAAAACTAAAAAAAAAACTAAATTTGTCAAGAGTAACACTGAGAATTAAGAAACAGAAATAATTTTATAATAAATATACATAAAGCACAATTTTTTTTTGCAAAATAGACAAATACACAGCCGGGACCCATCTTACGGGGTTCCTTGGCAAAAAAAACTAAAGCTCTGCCTTGTCTACCTTTCCAAAGAAAAACAAAAAAAAGCATCTATAGTAAAAATGCCTCATCTAGAACTACATTATATTCTAAGGTAAAGCTAATCTTTTATGATTGAGATCCATTAAGACGTCTAATAGCATATTGTTCTTTTTTTTCATCATTTTAGACACTTAAAAATTCTGCTAAATTATTTTAGCTTTTATTACAAATTAATAAAGTATATATTGGAATAATTTTATTTCTATATAGGTGAAGTGTCGGATTATGAATGGCAGGTTTTTTGTGGGTATTATTAAATTATATCGATATGGGTAATCACTATTTATCACTTTTTTTTACTTACAAAAAGAACTGATGTGCTATGTTGCTCAGTGATGGTGTACTTGCTTTTTATATTTTAATATAAAATCAGCTTCACGCTGTATCCCGCTCACAGCAGGGTAGGCAGAGGGAACCTAGTGTTAAGACACTCCGTTCCCCACTTTCTGCCGAACTCTGGAGGCATTGCGTGTTGACTGGCAGACCTCAACACCGGGCTTAGCCTCGACACCAGAGCGAAGAAATTCAAATATAAATTTAAGTAAATATTTCATCTCCTCGAGTGGGGATCGAACCCACAACCAGTCGGTTTTACAGTCACACTTCGTGCCGCTGCGCCACGACTGGTTTCACTTTTATATTTTAATATAATAAGTATAATATTAGATATTTTTTTCATTTTAATTGACTATAGAGACCAGTCAACAGACACATTTGCCATATTCTCTCCGTTTTAAATACAGAATAGCGGAACAAAACACCGAGCTTTATCTAACTATATTTTAATCTAAATCTATAGAAATAAAAACCAAAACAATCTCTTAACTTTAAAACGAAACAAAGAAGTTTTTTCATACATTTCAAGGCTGCGATCGTAAAGTTTTGCACGACACAGATATAATACCGTTACCTACTTAGTTGGGTACTTGGTACTGATGTGGAGTACCTACTGTTGATGTCGGCGCGGCCCGTTTACACGTTTCGACGTGAAAGTGATGGATTTTTTGCATTAAAATGGTAATTGCAGATTTACGGTAACGAATAAATATAAAAACGAGGCCGTTGTGGCGCAGTGGAACGGTGTGTGTATGTAAATGCGGTGGTTATGGGTTTGATTCTGATTATGTGGAGGGAAATATTTAATATTTTTGTTTAATGGCTCTGGTAACAGGGTGAAGCGCGGCGTTGAATTCCGCTATTCAATACAGTCTGTTTTGAAAATTCAGCAGAAAATGGTTAACGGAGTACCTTAATATTAGGTTATAATTATGATATACAGTAAAGCTAAGAAGAAATATAACAAAAAATATAAGATTATAAGAAACCCGATTACTTATATAAAAACTAAAAATAAATATACAAGTTTAAAGTATTAATAAATAATTTACATAATACATTTAATAAAATTGTTTATATAAATATTATGTGGTTAAGCTCAACACACTGTGTTGTATTGTCAATTACAATACGCCTCCATATTTATTAAGATCGCACCTAGTTCATACTAATACCAAATGTTTTAATATAATTTTAGTCTTTCTAATATAATATAAAAAAAATGCAACGTTAGTGAATTCGATTCCAACTCGTGGGGTGAATAATTTTCATTTCTTCTCTCTGATAACAAGACAAAGCGCGGCGTTAAGCTCTGTCACTCAACACGAAATGTCTTGAAAATAAGTCGGTGTGTGGGGAGCGGAAACTTAACACTAGGTTTCCTAAGCCTACCCTGCTATATGCGTTAATAAAAAAAAACATGAAATTTTCTAAAATTGACAAATTAAGCAATACAAACAAGCCTTCAAAAGATTTTTATCTGAAATCTTTAACATGAAAGTGCTTTCGTTTTTCATTTAAAAAGTTTTTAACTTTCACATGTCCGTGTTTCAGATGAAGAGTTTTGACTAATTACGCTGTATTCCTTCCGTTTTTATATATAACACTAACTTTTACTTCCGGTTTCGTCCCCGTGATCAAATGGAAATAATTTTACATTTTGTATGACAAATGTCACGTCCTAAGTGCCCGAGGTAGCCCTGACTGCAGGTACAGTGGGTTACATTGAAACGATTTACATAATGTAATATAGACTGTAACCTTATACAACAGAAAATGTTTTTGAACATTTGTACTGAACTCATAGGTAGCTATTTTGTTTAATTTGAGAGGAAAGCGGAGAAAAAAAGGGAGTGTCTTTAGCCTTGATTTTTTTTATTAAACAAAGCGAACACTCATTATTTATTGCATGACAAACATTTCTTTAGTAGCTTCACGCTGTATCCTGTATAGTAGGGTAGGCATAGGGACATTGGGAAGTGGGAACCTAATGTTAAGACACTCCGTCTCCCATGAAGACTCTTAAGTTAACTCAACGTTGCGTTTTGCCCCTTTACCAGAGCAAGGAAGTGATTTTTTTTATATTTCATTCCTCCGAGTGGGAATCGAACCTGCAACCGTCGCGTTGCCGCTTGCAATTTCACGCATGTGCGTCTGCGACACGACTAGATTATCTTTTATAATAATTAATAAATATTATGTACGCCATAACATAATCGAATCTACGGCCACTTGATTAGTAGCTACAACTTATCAACTCTAAACAAAAAGGGAAAAGCAAAAGCAATTTTGAATATATATAGAAATTATGCAAATCCAACTTTATCTTCATTAATCTTATATCCTTCGCCCATGTTCCACTTTAATCACCAGCTTATCGAAGGTTTCATAATAATATTTTAATATACTATATTATTATTAATTTAATATATAAAATTTTATTTTAATAATAATAGTCGTTGAAATTTAAATAATATTCAATAATACATTAAAAAAAATTGAGGCCAGTCGTGGCGCAGGGGCACAAAGTGTGTAAAATCGACTGGTTGTGGGTTCGATCCCCACTCGAAGAGATGAAATATTTACTTAAATTTATATTTCCATTTTCTTCGCTCTGGTGTCGAGGCTAAGCGCGGCGTTGAGTTCTGCCCCTCAACACGTAATGCCTCTAGAATTCGGCAGAAAGTAGGGAACGGATTGTCTTAACACTAGGTTCCCTCTGCCTACCCTGCTGTATGCGGGATAGAGCGTGAAGCTGATGATGATGATGAATTAAATAAATGCTAAACTGCTTGGGGTGTTGTTGAGAGTAATAATAAGCAACGTACTATCGAAAACTTATTATACAACTATTAGTGCACACGCTCATTAAAAAATCTATACTTAAACAGAATTAACATAAACATTTATTTATTTATTTTTGTTTATTTATTTTAGCGTATGGTGCAGGTAGGAAAAGGAACCTAGTGTTGTCACTCCGTCCCCTATTTTTCGACAAATTTCGTAGGCGTGTCAAGTGGCGTAACTCAGTACCGTGATTTACCTTGTTACCAGGGTGAAGAAAGGAAAACAATAAATAATTAATTTCTCCGATTGTTAATCGAACCCACAGCCTTCGCATTTACAGTCACACGCTAACGTCATTGCGCCGGCACTGACTCTACATAACATAAACAAACGACGCGTTTGGTCGATGCAAATATAGACTGATAAATAAATACATTACTCCCACTCGTATTGCGTAATAGGGTAAATCGTTATTTTTACAATTTTTCGGACCTATTCAAAATTTTATTTCAACAAAATTTGATCAAAATTGTATTTTTTTTACAGTTTCAAGCCTTAAGATACCTCATTTCTGAAATTTTCACTTATTTTTACAGACAATTTTCTTCCTTCCAGATAAAAAAAAACTGTTTCTGGAGTGGGAATCAAAGCTAAACAACCGTCGCGTTTACAGTCGAACACTGTGCCACTGCGCCATGACGGCTTTAAAATTATATTATAAAACATATATATAAACATGTGTATAACTCCACCTAAAATATGAAGTAAATTAATAATCTATTCTAACTTGTATAAAAATATAAAAATCACTTAACACATAAATTACATAAAATACTTTATTTATCATATTTATCCCCACTTTGGAAACTGAACTTACTACCCACAGCCCACAATCGAGGTAGTTGAAACTAATATTTATGGTATTTAAGTTGTTTAATCGTGTAACAGAGGATTACCTAATAAGGCGTGGGGCAATCTAGCCTAGATATTAAATCTGATTTGCATACGCCCGGCTTGTTTGCGTTGGACCTCTTACGGACCATCTAACAGTGTTTATAAAAGATCTATTGCAGCTATTGTTGTTAGTGTGGGTTCGATTCTCACTTGGAGTAAATTTAATTTATGTTCATACTACCATATATCCAGTAAGGTAATGTGGCGTTAAGTTACGCCACCCAACACACACTATATCTAAGTTAGATTGACATGACGAAGTGTTTGCAAATTCTTTGTTAAGAACATCTGTAGATACATGGAGTTATAAAAATATATTTTTTCATTGAGTTTAGTAAAGATGTTAAATATAAAAAAAAACAATAAAATAAAGAAAAACAAAATAAAAATTAGCATTAAAAAAGCGTTTTCCGATACCGGGAATCGAACCCGAGCCTCCTGGGTGAGAGCCAGGTATCCTAGCCACTAGACCATATCGGATAATATGAAGTCAGTGTAAATTTAAGATAAACTCTCAATATAGTAGGATCGAGATACATTATTATTGAGTTATTTAATGTTAAAGTTAATGGAACCTAGTGTTACGATACTTAATTCCTCATTTTCCACCTAATTCTTGAGACATTGCGTGCTGAATGGCGAAACTCAACGCCGTGCTTTGCCTACCAGATTCGACCGATTTTGTTTATCCATATATTATGTTTTAAAATTAAATATTTAAATTTCATATTTATATGAATATTTATATATGATGTAGCTATCTATACAAGCTTGTGTAAGCATTGCAGCAGTAATTAAGTGTTACCAATCGATCGTGACTCGATTTCGATTTAGGCTTGAATTAGTTCGTAGTTCTAAATAATAACATTACTTTGTTCTTTTCCCAAATTTTTCCAAATTCTATTAAAGTAAACTTTAACCAAGTTTAACTAAAAATATTTTAAATAAAACCATTTTTGAGGTCAGTCGTGGTGCAGGGGCACAAAATGTGACTGTTCGATTGGTTGTGGGTTCGATCCCCACTTGAGAAAATGAAATATTTGTTTACATTTACATTTTCATTTCTTCGCGCTGGCTCCGAGGCAAAAACCCGGCGTTGAGTTCCGCCACTCAACACGCAATGTCTTCAGAATTCGGCAGAAAGTGGGTAACGGAATGTCTTAACACTAGGTCTCCTCTGCCTACCCTGCAGTGTGCGGGATGCTGCGTGAAGCTGATTTGATTTCCGACTATTTAATTAATCGCGTATATTTATCTAGTGTTTAGGGAACCTGACATTTCGAATATTTTAAAATTGTCCGTGGTCACGGGTGGTCCCTATCGATCTATCCGGTATATAATACTAAACAAAAAAGAATTAAATAAGATTCACGCTTCACCCCGCACAAGGCAGGAGGAACCTAGTGTTAAGACACTCCGTTCTCATTTTCCGCCGAATTCTAGAGGCGTTGCATGTTGAGTGGCGGCATTAACCCCGCGCTTTGCCTCGACACCAGAGCGAAGAAATGAAAATGTAAATTTAAGTAAATATTTCATCTCATCGAGTGGGAATCGAACCCACAACCAGTCGATTTTACAGTCATTCAAAATCTGTAATAATTGCGAAAATCAAAGATCTTACTAAAAAAAATTATTAAATTGACATCATTATAGACTTTGAAGCTATATACTTGTATAGGCTATCCCGCGAGACTGTCAGTCAATGTTTTTATTTTGCGTTCGTGAAAAAACGCGAAATCAACAAAATGAATCCCGAAGTAGAAATGAGGTCGAGTTTGTACATCGAATATTTTATTTTTTTTAGTAATTGCTGTGTAGTTCTTACTTAAAAATATTTATTAATCAATTAGTAGAGATTCTGTTTCGCTGTTTTTGGTAAAAAAATTATATTGATATTCGATAGCGCAGCGTTACACCGTTCCACTGTAAATGTGATGATTGTGGGTTCGATTGCCACTAGGGGGGTGTAAATTATATTAATTTCCTTACGCCAATATGTAGATAAGGTTCAGCGTTAAGTTTCGCCGCTAAACACGAGGGAAGTTCCTTATGGAGTCCCAGCACTAGATTCTCTATACCTTTCCAGCTTCATGCGGGATACAGGGTTAAGCTAAAAAAATATTTAAGAATATACCAGGCTGTCATGACGCAGAGAGACAGACGTTTGATTGCAAACTCGATGGTAGTTAGTTCGATTTCAAGTTAGGTCCTCTCTGGCTACCACGCTGAACGCTGAAATCGTAAAGTTGTTTTTTTTTTATTTATGAAAATATCTATTTTTCTTTTAAAACACGCTGGTATCCGCATATTCGAGGTTATGCAAAAGGAACCTAATATAAAGATATTCTCCTTATTTTCTACGCGATAATAAAAATACGTGGAGTATTTTTATTTATCTTACTCTGGTAATACAACAAGGACTCCCGATTGGGAATCGAATTCACAACCGTCCTGACACAAAGTCAGGTACTGCAATACTGCGCCACAACGGCAAATGTATAAAAAATACCTAACATATGAATATAGAAATTATGGAACCTATCACTTTTCTTTCATAATTAACTAAGTAGGTAACCTACCCATAATAATTAAAAAAATAACAATAAAAAAATTAATAACCCATTTCCGGTTATATCGTTATTATCGTTTCGATCGAGTACTTCTCCAGTAGGTACCTAGCTACAATTGTATACAAATTGTTCAATAAGAATCGTTCGAACGTAAATTATTACTACGAACGCAAGTGGCTCGTTGACATCGTCCGTGACCTATAGCCTATTCAATATACTCTACGATAATAAAAAAAAACTTAAGTGATATATATTTTTTATAGTTTCACGCTTCATCCCGTATTTAGCAGGATAGATAGAGTGATGGAGAGAAGACTGTTAATAATAACCTTTTGTTACTCAATTTTCGAAATATTGCGACGGGATTCAATGGTGCGCTTTGTCTTGTTGAACAAATGAAAATAATTAATTTCCTCGAGTGGGAATCGAATCCACTAATCTATGTGTTTACGTTAGAACAATTATTTCAGTTTCATGCTTTTCGGTAGGGAACCTAGTGAGAATCTAGTGTTAAGATCCTTCGTTCAATCATTAATCAAGACCACAATTTGTTATATCAGGCAAATTGTTAGAATTTACACGTATTTATATATATATATATATATATATATATATATATATATATATATATATATATATATATATATATAATTGTATTTGTTTCTTTTTCTATTATTTAAGTTTAGTTACAATATTATATATTATATCTTAAATGTAGAAATTAATTATACTTTTAAAAGACTTTCACTTTCACTAATATTCTAGGAATAACCATATAATATATCAAATTAGTGTTCAAACATTTTTAAAGTGTTATTCCACATTTAACAAGCTTGGTATGAGTAGTAGAAACGCTTGCACTGTTCCTAATAGGCGCGGGTTCAAATCCCGCTATTTTAATTATTTATACGTTTTCCAAAAAAGTATTTAAGTTAAAATATATATATATATACCAGTTGTCGTGTACGTCACAGGACTGTGCAACCTTAATAAGTAAATTCTAATCAATGAATACGTATTTAATTCAAATTGTCATTTTCCCTGAATGAATAAGTAGGTACTTTACGTTCCGACCTTGGCATTGAATCAGAATGCATCGTGCCAAACTTCTGTATTATGAATACGGATCCGGTCATGTTTATGTCATATAGAACCAAGAAATTATAGTATACAATATACATATATGTATTTATCGAGGACGGGGATTTAATGGGGAGCGGAGTTCCCTAAACTAGGTTCCCTCTGCCTAACCTGCTGTTTGCTGAGCACAGGGTAAAGCTGAAAAAAGTATATATTTGTTGATACAAAATGCGATTTTTTTCTCTCTATGATATCGAATGAGAACAATCGATCGAATTTTACAATTGCTTTGTTCTCGTTTATATGCTTTTTAAAAAATATCTTTAGTTTCGAGTTCATATTGTGATAACATTGTAGCGATGCTGCGTAATTGCATCGGAATTTATACTGTGTTCTATGATTTGAAATCGATTAAATAGATCGTATATTCATTATAGTATTAGTATATTCTTTACACGTTATAGATAATATTATTCTTTTAATATTAAAAAAAATCCTAAAGGTAATAAAAAAAATGAATTATAAATTATATTAAAGAGATTTTTTAAGAGATAAACAAAAATAAAAGTAGAAGCATCTTCTGTTTAATATCATTCAATTGTTACAAACGGTCAACGTGCAATACCGTAGTGTACTCGTATATAAATAGAGACGGATCTGCATTGCCAAGGCTGGTGGTGATAATGTCGTATCTAGAAATGCAATTTGTTTGGACAAGGTGGAATGAGAGATTATGTTGATAATGCCTTTAATTTCTATCTTTCTTTTTATTATTATCTCCTTATAATCTGTAACAAGGGTTTTTTTTGTACAAAAATAACTTAATTGTCAGGTGGAACTTGTTTGACCATTTTTTTTTCTTTACTCAGTAAACAGCAGGCTAGACCAAGGAAATCTAGTGTTAAGACACTCCGTTCCCCATGTTCAGCACAATTTTCGAGACATTGACGTGTTGAGTGGCAGTATTCAAAACCGTGATCAGATTAAACAAAGTAGAAAATATTTGGATTTGGATTTTTAACTTGTTTACTTAATATACTCCATGTAATAAGATTTAAAATTGCTCGTGTTAATTGACCTAGAACTAACACCTCCTCATACATAATCTTGTACAGATGACAAAAGCTATAGCTATTTAAGGGATAGCAAAACGACGCGCTTGTTATTGTCATCTGTTTAGGCATTTCTCCAAAACCTATTTGGGATTAATATGATCGGTATGAGAGTACTGTTGTGCAGTTGGGTTGTGTCTGTCATACACACAGAAATATCACTTTGAGAAGTCTTTACGTTTTAAGATAGTTTGCTGTAATAATAAAAATATTTAAGGGCAATTATTTTTTTTGTATTATAACATTTTTTTGGATATTCTAGATTTTATAATACTATTTGAAAAATTACTTACATAATTTTTTTTAGTATGTAATAAAAGTATTTTGACACTTTATTTTTTGTCCGTAATTAAACAGCTTTTATATATAAATTTGTTTAATATTAGGTTTTTAAAAGTGATTGAAAGATAAAAAAGATATATCACATTAGGTTCCCGTAAATTACTACTAATTATTAATGCATTAAAAATGCCTAGTAAGAAATTAGTAAAATGTGTGTTTAGATTGGGACCCTTGTATAGGATTGTATTGAAGGGCATCTCAAGATTGGTCTCTGGAGGGCCGTTTATAAATATGGGCCTATATATTTTTTTCGATGAATCTTCAATTGTTTGCAACCAAGAATCAAACCTAAGTCCTCGCTTACATAAATAGGTAAATAGAAGATATATCCGAAGGCAAAGTAAACACGGAAGCGATATTTTCAAGGAAACAGACCGTATAACTGTTCACCCACCGTCTACCAGGAGTCGTATTTCACGCGAACGATACGACGTTAAGTGGTTATTTTGAAGGAAAAGTAAATTGGTAGCTTCGTATAGATTAGCTGGTTAATTCCCGCATGTTTCTCACTGAGAGACATGATGAAGAAGAATTGGTACAGCGTCTCCTTCCTAGATTGTGGATATGGGAGTGATAGACTCAAAAAAAATCTATTTGAAAGAGAGTGCAGAAACCCTTTTCCATCCATCCTTTAATCTTCAAGCTGTATGCCCCACATAGTTGGATAAGCAGAGGAACCCGATAGTGTTAAGATACTCCGTTCCTCATTTTCCGCCGAATTTTAGAGGCGTGTGGAGTAACTCAACTGCCTCGTTACCAGAGCGAGGAAATGAAAATATTAAATATATTATTTCCTCCTGTTGCCCCGCACCACGACTGGCCTCATGTAATTAATAATGAACAAACAAAAGATAAGAAGTACTCCTATTATTTTGTCATCTCCCGATGTTTACGTATAAGTTGTAACAGCACGCTGATTTATGGGTTTTGAATGCATTGTAAGATCAAGGTTGCCACGAGATATAATTTATGTTGAAATGCATAAATCAATAACATATTTTTTTTATAAAAAATAGAATTTACATACAAAAATTAAAAATAGGGACGGGTTCGATTACTTTATGAAAATCATAAATATATTTTCTAATCTTCACGCTGTACCCCGCTTAGAGGAAACCAAATGGATAGATAGAACTCCGTTCTTCACGTTATGGGTACATTGCGTATTGAGAGACAGAACTCAACGCCGGGATTCTCTTCTTACCAGAGCTATTCAGATGGCAATAATTCATTCTGAAATTATTGATTCGTTTTATAGATACTTTAACTATCAATGTTATTCTTCTACTGTATTGATAAAGTACGTGTAAGTTGTATAGTTAGTAATACTTATTTTTTGTATATATACATAATTAATATTTAATATTGTTTTTTTTTTGTTACAGGTACACAGTAACAACATTCACATTGAATATTTGTAAAATGCTTTTTAGAAATTTTTTTTGCTTACTTTTAAGTGTGGAATAACACTCAAAAATGATAAAAACTTATGGTAAGATTAAAATTGTCACTAAAAACAAATATTTTTTCTTTATTCGTCTCTTATACGAAATAAAAAAGAAAATTGCTTGATAAATCATTTGATAACTATTTCTACTATTTGAAATTTACACCTCAGTAAAGGATTTAAAATCTAAATTAAATTAAATTAATTAAAAATAACAAGTTTTTTGAACGTCAAATAATTTACCATCAATTCATTAAGTTAACGCCTCAGATCTGAGAAAAAACGGCCCAAGAAATTCTCTTACATCAATTATTTATAAATTTGCAATTACAATTTGATTTGGATTCAAAGATATATCAGGATTTAAATTCAAAACAAAATCGTCATATCCACACTTGTTTTTAGCCAAGCCCTTTATCTCACATACATACACTAAGGTAGGCAGAGGAAACTAGTGTTACGAAACTTCGTCCCCAGTTTTGGCCCAATTTTCGAGACATTGAGAGGAAATCAACGCCGTGTTTTGACCTGTTACCAGAGCAAAGAAATAAAATTAATCGAATCCGCAACCACCACTGTGCTTTACGTCCGAGTTCCCCACCAGGTGTAAATAACAAAAAATATTCTTCTATCATTTAATCTTTATATAAGTAAACTTTATTTTCGTAATAAAACTGCACACTAAGCCGTTATCTCAGAGACGTCATCATCTCGAACATAAACACGAGTAAAACTGAATTATCTCTTAATGCGTTTAAGATCAAGGCCTGGAATTATCTTAGCATTTGTAATACGTACGTGAGATAGTATTTGCTATAGGTTATGTTAAGTACTTTTGAAATGTTTAGGTAATTTTAGTTTTTTTTTTACGATTACTATCAGTAATTCCCCTTTTTTAATTGGTTCCCTCATTTATGCATTAGTTGCATGTTGCAGGGTATCATAGTGGTATTATCTTCAGCTTCATGCTGTATCCTGATACCATTCCAGAGTAGGCAGAGAGAAGTTAGTGTTAAGACACTCCGTTCCTCGTGCGTTTTTCACGGAATTCCACGGAATTAGAGCGAAGAAATGATAGTATTAAATATTTCATTTCCCCGAGTGGGAATCGAACCCACAACATGTCGGGTTACAGTCACATTTTGTACCCTTGCGGGGTAAAGGAATTGCTATAATTTTTTTGCTCTGGTGAGAAGACAAAGTGCGGCGTTGAGGTTCGCTCAATACGCTATTTCTCGTCAATTGGGCAGTGTTGGGGGGCGAAGTGTCTTCAATTACGGCTAAACTCGTTTAACCATGATCTGGAATTATCATAATATAGCATTTGTATTACATGAGATAATATTTGTTATATGTTGCTTTTGAAATGCGTGTTTATTTTAGTTTTATATACAAGTACTGTACGGGTATATAAGTCTTTTAATTGGTTTTTGCAGCGGTAAAGCATCTAACTATTAACGCGACGTTTGTGGCTTAATCTCAATCAATGTTTTAAAAATTGGGCGGTCCGTGAGATGTTCCCGAGTGTTATGTAGTAGTAACTAGGTTCCTTCTGTAAAAACTATTAACCTCCTCTTTTTAGCCATTGTCTGCATATTGCAGAGCATCTAAAATTATTTAAGCCCATTTTACTTATCATCTTTTTCACATATTACGTGTGGAACTTAACGCTGCTTTGTCAAGCTATAATAAACAGCGTTAGGTTCCGACAGTCATAGAAACAAAAATATTTTAAATATTAACATTTACCCGCGTCTGAGTGGAATCCATTATCGGATTAACAAGAGGTATTAGCCGCTCCACGGCATAAATTTTATCTTTGAATTTTGTTTATAATTCTCTTACTATAGCAAAAATTTATAAATGTACGTAGTCATACAATGTATGTACGTACATACTTTTATTCTATAATCTTATGGTGTCTACTGTTAATGCGACAGTTGTGGGTTCGACTCCTACTCAAGGGAATGAATTACATACCTTTATATCCTTGTTCTGATAAAGAAAATAAATTGTCTTAACGCTAGCTTGCCTCTGCCTACCCTGTTATGTGCGAGATACAGCGTGATATTATTGAAACAAAAACTTATAAATACTATATTTTAGTTTCAATATACAATATTTTCGCTTTACACACGAAACCTTTACATATAATAAAAGGATGGAAAAGTTAATTCTGTACATAAAAGATATTATAAAAACCAGATAAGTGCGAGTCGGGCTTGCCCACTGAGGGTTCCGTAGAAAAATCGAAGGTCGAGCTTTTTCTGAAATTCAAACTTAGTTTAGTCAGAGCTCTTTCGTCTGAAATTTCACAACTAGCGTCTTTAATACCAAATTTTGCCCATTATTTTTTAGAATTTAATCACTAATTTAATGTTTTAATTTTTTCCAAAACACGTACTATCTGTACATGCTAGCTGCAAAAATTCATAATTCAAGGTCAACAGGAAGTGCTCTATGAATTTTAGTTTTTTGTAATGTAAGCGGCTATATCTATTTTTTAATTAAATTTAATACGTTTTTTTAAATCATGGAGCCCTAGATTTGCGAGTATTTGGTTTGAATTTCAAATCGTTATCTCCAAGCGCTCTTGACAGAAACAGACAGACAGACGGACGGACAACAAAGATATCTTATAAGGGTTCCTTTTTTCCTTAAAAGGTATGGAACCCTAAAAAAGAATTTGGTCGGATAATATATCGATTCTAGATGCTAAAAACCAATCAGCAGAATTCTGGTCTGTCTGTCTGTTTGTTCGGCAATCACGTAAAAAGCACCGGACAGTAATAGATGAATTTTAGGAAGCCTAACGTCTGAAGGTACATTTTTTTTGGATTTCATCCCGGTTTTCGTTATAGTTTCGTTAAAATAAAACGAAAAATACAAATGACTTAAAATACCGATAGGTACTGGATGGAACTGAATGAATTTTAGCATGGTAATAGTTCAAAGCCTAATGCAAAATTATAGGATAGTTATCAACATGGAGTATAAAGCAACTTTAGTAGGTACTCGCAACTAAAGCTAAATGATATAAATTTAATTAAAATTATTAGTTAATAAATCACTAATCTTTCTATTTTATTTAACCAAAATTAAAAAGAAGAAAGTACAATTAATAGTTTTTTTATTCTACCATAAATATTATTTTAAACGTCAACATTGGTGACATTAAAAAATAATAAAGTGGTTACAATAAAAAGTAAATGTATTTGGAAAGTAAATTCTGATTGTGAATTCATAATCTATAAAAGTTGATATTGTTTTTGGTACCTGTTGATAGATTAACTTTCTCAAGAGTATATTTAAAAAATACATGAAATAATCATGGTAAGAAGGAATCAAATATATTTTATAAATTAACAAAATTTTATACTCAACACAAGTTAGCACAAGATAGTACGGAAGTCCCCATATGCGGGATACATAGTGAATCTGGTTTTATTTTTTTTATTTATGAACCAATTGAAATGAAACAAATACTAAAAGTTACGGGAAGTTTGCTAAAATGCCAAAGTGCACTTAAATCGGTTAAGCTGTTTCTGAGATAAGCGTAAACAAACGCACGGACAAACAGACAAATCGACCGAGTTGAATTACATTGTTAAATACCCGTAATAACACATTTTCTAATACATTTTCCATGAGACAGCGATGAGTTACGATTTTATTGTAAGTATCGATATTTTTTTTTTAAATATTCAATTGAATATTCTTATGGGAATTACGAAAATGTAAGTTAAGGTTTTAATAAATTTCACATTAGAAATCTTAACTGCTTTGCTTATCTCCAATAAAAAATAACGAAACATCAACAAAGATAAACCGACAAATCGAACAATTCTCGCTGCCATCCACACACATTTGTCTGGATGCAGCTGTCATACCGCAACTGATGCGATACGAGTACGCTGCAAAGCGAATTCCTTTTGAAATCGATTTGAATGTGAAGTAATAGTTTACAACATCGATTTAAAATAAAAGGCTAGGTTTAATATATCCATTCGATACATTGTAAATTTAAATGTTTATTTGTTTTGTGTGTGTGTGTTTTGTGTGTATGTTTACTTCTTTAAAACGAAAAATAAAAGTAGAATATAGTTCCATATTTAACATTTTCATTTTCTCAATCTCATGGCGGAGCTGAACGACGCAAAACGCGGCGTTCAGCTCCGCCACTCAACACGAAATGACTCGGAAATTCGGCGGAAAGTGTCACAAATGGAACGGAGTGTCTTAACACTAAGTCCTAAGTTGCTTAAACTACTATGTGCGGGATACAGCGTGAAGCTAAAAAAATAACCGATATGCTACGCTGTACGCTCTTAAGAGAATTCCTTTACAATACCGATTTAAAAGTGATCCATTATATGTAATTGTAGTTCCATTGGCATTTCTCACTAACCTTTACTGAGTTATGTGGTTAAATCAATTAATTACAATTCTTGTTTATTTTGTTCCTTATTAATTAAAGCAAGATTTCTTATAAAAAACATACATTCTTCAGTTTTCTTTACTTATAAAAACAAATAGGATTTTTTTTGTATTAAAAAAATTGTGTCACGTTGAGCAGTGAGAAGTGAGAACCGAGTATTGCCCATTTTTCTACTATCGTCAGCTTTAATGAAATCTATATTTTCTAAATAGCTATTCTAACCTGCGTCTGAGGCCAGTGTGGCGCAGGAGCACATGCGTGCGACTGTAAGCAAGACGGTGGTGAGTTCAATTCCCACTGCTGGGAAGGAAATATTTTATATTTTAATTTCTGGCCAGATGCAGCAGGTTACCGAATATATTGCAGTGATGCTCTGGCGGAAACTTAATAATTTTCTGCAACCTTACGGAACGTCTTCTGAGTATAAACCTGATTGTTGTGAGTTCGATTCTAATTTGGATAAAACGTGGTACAGAAAATATAAAATTTTATATGAAATAATATTTTACTTTATGAGTATATTTGTTTGTATTTTAGAATGTGGACAAATTAAGCTTGTCAACCTAGTTGTAGACACCGCATCTATTATTCATTTTACATAAGATAAGAAGACTGACTGACTGAGAAATAGATATAGATAAATAAACTGATTTTTACGCTTTACTTCTTAACGTCCACGTAAACGTAGTTATGAGCGACAATCCTTACTTTGTAAAATTGAGATATCTAAAATACTACACTTTTACGATTTTTCGTTTCACGGTGTATTCCGCGTGTAGCAGGATAGGTAGAGTCTAGTGTTAAGACACTCCGCTTCCCACTTTCCGCCGAATTCTCGAGGCATTGCGTACTAAGCGGTAGAAGTCAAAGTTGCGCTTTGCCTCGACACGAGAGCGAAAAAATGAAAATATTAAATATTTAATTTCCTTGATTGGAAATCGAACTCACAACCTGTGTGTATTAACGCGTTAATAGTTATACGCTTGTTCCCCTGCGCCACGACTGGCCTCAAATATAATCTTAATGCCATAGCATCACAGTTTCATAATGACAAACAAAATGTTGACATATTTTTTTTTTTCAAGATACTTAAAGTATACAACTACTGTCATGTATTGTCACAAACGTGTTTGAAGATAAATATTTGCGCTTCAAAAGTAGGTGCAGTGCTATCAGCTGTATGTGGGTTGACATTTACATCATGTATTTTTTCATAGTTAAATTTTGAATTTTAGAATAAAATGAATACAGCATGAAAAAATATGAATGTGGCTTTACAACTTAACATTTTTTTTTATATTTGTATTTTAGTAGCTTGACAGAGTTGGCAGTACTCAACTTTGCACTTTGCCTACCAAATCAAGGAAATGAAAATAATTTAATTATTTTTTTTACCTCGAGTGGAGATCGAACCCACAGCCTTTGCGGTGCATTACGTGCTGAGTGGTGAAACTGAAAGCCGAGCTTTACACCGTTACCAAACCAAGATTATGAAAATACTTAATATTTCTTTCTTTCGAATGGTAATCGAACCTACAACGGTCGCGTTTACAGTCGCACGCTTATGCTTCTACTCCAGTACGATTTTCAAATTTAAATATTGAACTTATCTAAAGTACCGACTCAATCATTCCGATCATTCAATAACAAAAAACCAAAAAAAGTAAATTTTGATGTTTCAATCCTATTGTACTCTCCATACTTATTTTCGGATCGGAAATCGGTTAGAACCGGTCGAATCGATCGGAAATACAAATTGAATCTGCCTGAGGAACAATTTCGGTAAAATTGAAGGAAGAAAAGTGCAAATGTCTATTTAGTTTCTCACAGCGAGAATTTTTCGATTTGCCGAAATAAGGGTATTATCCTGTGATGTTTCTGCAGTAGTCATGTTATGGATAAAATTTCTGGGAATGATCTTCGATTTTGTTGAAAATGTATTTATTATATATAGAGGCCAGTCGTGGCGCAGGGGCACAAAATGTGACTGTAAAACCGACTGGTTGTGGGTTCGGTCCCCACTCGAGGAGATGAAATATTTACTTAAATTTATATTTCCATTTCTTCGCTCTGGTGTTGAGGACAAGCGCGGCGTTCTGCCACTTAACACGCAATGCCTCCAAAAAACTGTAGAAAGTGGGGAACAGAGTGTCTTAACACTAGGTTCCCTCGGCCTACTCTGCTGTGTGCGGGATACAGCGTGAAGCTGATTTTTATTTATTATATATAGATTTTTTTATGAAAAACACCATGTTGATATATCGCAGATTTGTCCACGGAATAGGCAGCGGGAACATAGTGTTATGACATTTCGTTGCTCACTTTCCGTCTAATTTTCAAGACATTGCGCGTTGACTCAATACTGTTGAATGGCGAAACTCAACGTCGAAACGCACCGCGTTGTCCACCTGAGCGAGGTAAAGAAAATTATTAAAATATAATCACTCCTTGAACTGAGCATCGAACTCACAACCTATGGGTTTACAACAAACCTTATTCTCAATTAATTCTTTATCTCGTATTAATATCGACCATTTAATCGTTCACCTCACATAGCGTTAAAAATACAAGTTTCGAAATGAAAGTTTAGAAGATACGGTAAAAGTGAAAACATGATAAAATCATACACCAACGTTAAAACAATCATATTAATGAGATGAAAGTTTACATTTCTTCTTTCGTTTGTCTTTTGTTCTGGGAACATATTGAATAAGTAGTTATGTTTATACAATGGATGTCTTGTTTATATTAAATATGGACTGGGATTCGGTCTCAAATCGGTGATTTTTGTACAATTTGGCGTTGAGTTCCGCCGCTTAATAAACGCAATGGTTTGAAAAATTAGCCAGGAAGTGGGGAACGGAGTGTCTTAACACTAAGTACCCTCTGCCTACCTTGCGAAGTGCGGGATACAGAGTGATTTTTTTTAATTCTACACTTTGCAAGTGGAAAGGAGAAATGGGAGTCGGTTATGTAGTAAAATATTAGATTTTTGCTTTTATATAAATTATATACTCAGTGATTGGTAGTTATGTGTGGCTGTGCTTTCGAACACTTTCGAGTAAGCCACAGAATACCATAAAGTCAGGAAACATTTGGGCTTAAAATGTAGTTTTGAACGCAATTACGCCTTCAAAAGGCCTCTAGAGACCCTAGTACCGAGACTCTCCGTTCCCCACGTTCCCTCAACTTTCAACGTTCACCTCAACGTTCCAGTATTGTCTACGAGAGCAAGGAAATAAAAAATCATTTTCCCGACTGAGAATCGAATTCACAACCGCCACAGCCTTTGTTCAGCTTTGCCATGATAACCAAGCATATAATACAAATTAATTTTAAATAATTGGGGCCAGTCGTGGCGCAGCGGCACGAGGCGTGACTGTAAAACCGACTGGTTGTGGGTTCGATCCCCACTCGAGGAGATGCAATATTTAGTTAAATTTATATTTCCATTTTCTTCGCTCTGGTGTCGAGGTTAAGCGGGGCGTTGAGTTCTGCAACTCAACACGTAATGCCTCCAGAATACGGTAGGAAGTTCGGAACGGAGTGTCTTAACACTAGGTTCCCTCTGCCTACCCTGCTGTGTGCGGCATACAGCGTGAAGCTGATTAATTAATTAATTTTAAGTATTTTGAAGTAAACAGCTAAAACTATTTAGAACAATAACACGATGAATGGTCCACAACTCTACAGTCCACCTACGCTGAACTAAGCGTGTGGAATAAGAACGACTAAACCGCTTTCATTGTGCCCGTATCGTATTGAGCAAGCATTACTTCTAGACTGTGTGGCGCGATGTTGTAGTTGTTGTGTCGTTCTTGATACTTGGCTGTATTTCAATTATTTTTTTTATATTTTTTAATTATTAATTATTCAATATTTGGAAAATAAAAATATTTTATTAGAAAAGGTATAAAGAAATTGAACGCTGCGAGATTTGAGCAGATTTTTTAAATTTCACGCTGTATTCCGCACATCAGTCTGTTTGATCTGTCTGATCTGTCTGATCTGTCCTGTTAGGATTAAGATATTCCGTAACCTAATGATATTCCTTTCTTCATTAAGACATTTCCCTTCTCCACTTTTCATCGAATTCTTGCACCATTGTGTGTTAGTGCCAAAACTACACGCCGTTTCTTGTCTGGTAGCTCAGCAGCAAAGCGAGGAAACTTGTGTCCCTGCGCTACGACGGCCTCTGCTCATTCTCCTCATTTAACTTTTTTTTAGACACTAGATTCTTAATAATTAATTGTTAAAAGAGTACTCTTAATTTAGTCTTTCTAGAATTTCTACCTTTCCAAATATGATTTTGAATCTTGACGTGACGAGTACTACGGACTAACAATTATTTGTCTCTTCAAACACTGTTGGCCAAAAGCTTTTTGCAATCTATACTAACTATCTATATTCATAAAGCTAAATAATCATAAAGCTAAGTTTATTTGGTTTATCGTGCTAATGTCAAAGACCAAAGGTACAAATCGAAAAATTGTTTTGTGTTGGACAGTCCCTTTTCGAGAAAGGCTCGATTTAACTTACTGAACCTGCGGTTGGAGTTACTTGGGCCTTTTTTTATTTAGTATATAAAAAAATCTACTACTAACCTATAAGTACAACAAAATAAAACACAAACCCGGAAAAATATACAATGTAGTAGAAACCGCTAAATACTATACTAAAAGAGAAAATATATAAGTATATATTGAAACACGATAATGTTATTATAATGTATATAATAGTAATGCATACGTATAAGGCGTGTATCGAGATGACCTTCGGTTTGTGTTTATTGAGTAAGCATCGCATAGAGTTGTCAAACTATTGAGGTTAAATAATCTTGATAAGTTAATTACATATTCATATTCAAAGAATGTAGCTGACGTGCAGATTACCTCGATGGGAACTAAGTGTTTAGGGTTCCGTATCTCAAAATAAAACAACAGAACCTTTATAAGATTATTTTGTTGTTTGTCTATCAAGTAGCAGCAAGAGGCAAGTTGAAATAAATATCGAATATCCAGGTCTATGGTCTCTTGGAAAAAAAAAAGAAGTTAACGCAATCAAAAGATACGAGCAATTATGTATGCTTTTTGTTGCATTTTATATGAAATTCACTGCGTAATGAAAACCTATAAGGGTACCAACCATGGACCTATAATCCTGAAATTGATACGGATCTCTCTGTGAGCAAGTGTGACTCGTATTTTTTTATTTTTTTTAGCTTAACACTGTATTGTACGGTTTGCTTTGTGAACATAGTGTTGAGACACTCCGTTGCCCACTTTCTGCCGATTTTTTGAAGAAATTTCGTTTTGAGGGGTGGAACTCAACGCAGTACTTTATCGTTTCACCAGAGCCCGCTCTCGTAAAAAGACAAAGTTCAGCATATTTACTATGTAAAAATATATTAAGTACATTCTTGTTGTTAACAAAATACATATTAATCCTTACACCGAATATATCGTAATTTAATTCGAAATAAGTTTTAACTTTAATAATTTTTAATGAATAAATTCTATCTGTAGCTAACCAATATAAATATTTTCACTCAATTTAATGATATCTTTCAAATTTCACAAAAAACATCACAGAAAGTAATTTTAACAGATAACAATAAATATTTATTTCATGGTTACAACTTCGTTTCAATGGTAATATCGTTAGTACGCCAGTGAAATGCGGGTTCCTTATAAAATATTACCCATTTCCTATCTTTTAAGTACACCTTTTTAGGGAGTTAGGACTGAATGGAGTGTTTAAAAGTTTCGTAATATTTAGATATGAGACCCACAGACCCACATTGTATACTTAGATGTTTAAATACCCACTTTAAGACAGTCTTCCGGTATTTTTATTCTTGATTTGTAATTCCACACTTAGATCAGCTTCATGCTGTATCCCGCACACAGCAGGGTAGGCAGAGGGAACCTAGTGTTAAGACACTCCGTTCCCCACTTTCTGCCGAATTCTGGAGGCATTGCATGTTGAGTGGCAGAACTCAACGTCGCGCTTAACCTCGACACCAGAGCGAAGAAATGGAATATATATTAAAAATATTTTATAAATAACATTATAATAGCTTATTATCAATAGACAGCTTTATTATCAAATAATCTTTTTTGGAATAAGTAATCTTTGAATAGTGAAATTTTATGAAATCTCCCTCCACAGGCGCTAACAATATTAATAAGTTATAACAAGCGCATGTATAAAAGTTAGATGAAAACGTATTGGTTAGTCAACATAATATGTTTGGAATGGACATAGATTTTTTTTAATTGGTTATCAATAAAAAAAATCATAGAAAGTACTATAATATACTACTAATGACACAGCGGTAGTGTCTGAACGTAAATATATCGGTTGTGGGAATGATTCCCATTGGAGAGACTTCGACTTCTGCCAGTTAACACGCAATATCTTGATAATTGAGCGTAAAGTGGGGAGGACACTCCGGTTTTGTAACTAGATTTCCGTCATCCTGCTATATACGGGATACAGCGTGAATCAGCTTCACGCTGTCGCCACTCCGTTTCCCACTTACTGCCGAAATCTGGAGGCATTGCGTATTGAGTGGCAGAACTCAACACCGTGCTTTGCCTTGACACAAGAGCGAAGAAATGGAAATATAAATTTAAGTAAATATTTCATCTCCTCGAGTGGGCATCGAACCCACAACCTGTAATTATACTGGCCTCAAATATTAAACAAAATACTTAAAATAATATATTTTTACTTAACTATCAAGACTCTGCGTTTACATCACACAACACAATTGCTACACTCATTGAGGCGGCGGCGTGGGTGTCAGCATTCGATGGTGAATTCTAGAAATTTACACGAAACACACTGTTATACTGAATGTAATTGGCGGTATCGACTGTGATGTTTTTAGTTTTAGTTTCAAATTTAACTAGTCGTCAGAGTTAGACAAATTTTAATTATAACTAACAATTAAATATTAACATTATTAACATTTGAGGCCAGTCGTGGCGCAGCGGTATGAGGTGTGAGTGTAAAACCGACTGGTTGTGGATTCGATCCCCACTCGAGGAGATAAAATATTTACTTAAATTTATATTTCCATTTCTTCGCTCTGGTGTCGAGGTAAAGAATTCGGCAGAAAGTGGGGAACGGAATGTCTCATCACTAGATTCCCTCTGCCTACTCTGCTATGTGCGGGATATAAAGCGTGAAGTTGATTTTATTTGATTTATTAAATATTAACATTTCCTTGTGCCGAAGTCACAATTAATTACCAAATTCCGCTCGCAACTTTGGTTTGGGTGGATTTTGTGATGAAAACTGGAAATTTCTATATTTTTCAACCACGTGAACTTTTCTATTCTGCAATACACGAAACGAGTTCAAAAAATAGAATGGTTGAATATAAAGTCACATTGAACCTAATACTACAAATATAAATCAGCTTCACGCTGTATCCCGCACACAGCAGGGTAAGCAGAGGGAACCTAGTGTTAAGACACTCCACTTTCTGCTGAATTCTGGAGGCATTGCGTGTTGAGTGGCATAACTCAACGCCGCGCTTAACTACAAATATGGTGAATATATAATAAGTCCTTTCGTTACTGAGTGACTGATACAGGTGTGAACGCGAAAACTAGTGAGCCATAAGACGGGATTTATCGAAATTGCCAAGGGCGTGGTAAAAATATAATTTTAAGACATATCCATATCGTATATATATACCATAGTTGACCGTATGAGGACGTCGTGGCGTAGGAGAACAAGATTGTGATTGTAACGCGACGATTGTGGGTTCGATCCTCAATCGAGGGAATGGATTATTATTTATTAATATTTTCATTTCTTCGCCCTGGCACCTAGGCAAAAGCCCGTCGTTGAGTTCCGACACTCAACGTGCAATGCCTCTAAAAATTCGACGAAAAGTGGGGAACGAAGTGTCTTAACCTGAGGTTTTCTTTGTCTACTCTACTATGTGCGGGAAACAGTGTGAACCTGAAGTCCACGCCAAGAAAATACACAGGAAATACAGGAGACAATTAATCTATATATATATAAAAGGACTTGTGCTGACTGACTGAGGTAAGACGCACGCAGAGCCGTAACCGCTGATGGTAGAAACGTGAAATTTGGGCAGATGTTTATTTTCATATTCTGGACATCCACTAAGAAGGGAATTTGAAAAATTTTAACCCTAAATGGATGAAATAGGGGTTGAAAGTTTGTATGGAAAACTTTTTTAATCTGTACTGATTTTTATAAAATTTGAAATTCAGACTCTTAAAAATATTTCATTGAATACGTGTTTCATGGTTTATAAGAATTCACCTCCTAAGTGTTCAAATAAGGGGTTGAAAGTTTATATGGAAAAATCTTTAAATTGCCACCGATTTTTACAAAAATTTAAATTCAGACTGTTAAAAATATTTTATTGAACACGTGTTTCGTGGTTTTTTTAGAATTCACTCCTAATAAGCGGGCGAAGCCGCGCGCGCCCTCTAATTATTTAATATAATTATAAATTAGAAATATATTCAAAATAGGTTAAACCTAACCCAGTCAGTTACACCAAACCATGCAATGGCCTGCTCCATGTTCCTTAAACGTAAAATCCCGTTATAACCCGCTAGCGTCACTTAAAAAGACTCCAGATAGAAAAGATGTCCAACGGGTATTACAAATATAGACTTAGTGCTTCCAATTGCAGTGAAATCTAATATCGATGAATCATAATATGAAACTAGGAGGTTGATTATGTAAGTTTAGCTTTATACTTATTTAGAAAACGTATAAAAATTTGAACGTAGCGGGAATCGAACCCGCGCCTCCTGGAAACCGACCAGGTGTTTTCTAAGTGTGGAATAACACTTTAAAAAATGTAAAAAAAAATTAGCTTTAGATACTGCATGAACTAGAATCGTAAAGGAAAACTGTTTAACGAATGTGGCAGAGGAGTAGTTAAATAATTTGGGGACTGTTGTGTTGCGGGGCACATGTAAGTGTGACTGTAATTGTGACAGGATGCGGGTTCAATATCTAAGAAATAATATATTTAATATTTTCATCACGTTACTCTGGTGTTGAGGTACAGCGCGGCGTTCAGTTCCGCCGCTCAATACGCAATGCCTCCAGAAATCGGCTGAAAATGAGGAACGGAGTGTCTCAACATTAGGTTCCCTCTGTCTACCCTGCTAGGTGCGGGATACAATGTTAAAAAAACAAAGTTATTAAATATTGTTTTGTCTTCACTCTGTATACCGCGGATATGAGGGTAGATAAAGGGAAATTAGTATAAGATACTCTGTTTTCGTTTTAATTCTGTTTACTTGTTGCTTTTAATTATAACTTCTTCAGCTAACCTATATTATATCTTTATACTTATCTTCTGTTACTGAGTTATTGATAAATAGGCAACAGACAAAAAAAAATTTGGCGTGTAGAAAATTAATACTGAAATATGAAAAAATGGATTCTCTATAATACATTTTAAAGTTCACACAAGCAAAGTTGCGAGCAACGACTAGTACTCGTTACAATATTTCTTTCTCTATGTATAGAGTCTGCTGTGGTGAAGATATATCTATTTTGACAGTGAAAGCTACAATATTAAATAAAATAAACAAAATTTAAAATTGTAATAAATTTTCTATATAAAACGTTAAAACGTACTCCATGTAGGCGTAAAGACGAATGGCCTATAAACATGTCGAGAATGGAGAAGTAGTTTGATATCGCATTGTGAACCAGCAATTAAGTTTTTATCGAATATCACGGAAATCTAGATGTTATATGGTTGAGTGGGTGTTACTGTTAACTTGTTTTTATTGCTGCCGTCGTAGAGCAAGAGTACAACGTCTGTAAACGTTATGGTTTTGGGTTCAATTCCCAATCAGGGGAAGGATTTTTTTAAATTATTTTTGATGAACTAAATTATTTCTGAGTTCCGCTACTAAGCACGTATTGTCTCAAAATTTTGGTGGGGAGACGGAGTGTCTTAAAGACGATGTTTCATTTGCATACTGTGCTGTATAAAACAATATTAAATCATGCATTTTGTATATGCAAAAAATAAGAATTTCCTGCTTATCTCATTACTTTATTTAAGCCTTAGAGCTAATATTTTTTCACATAGAGTCGATATACGCCTATATTATTTTGCAACCGTATCTTTAATGTAATAAAGTATACTATTTCCATCTTTATTTTGATTATAGCAGAGGTTACATTAGCATACACTAGTAATTTCTTATCTAAAGTATACGAGGTGTTCAATTTTATAAGATACATCAACGTCCTCGGTCATTCACTTGTTTATGTAAAGAATTATGTAGAGTAAGGAAATTTGTATATCACATACATTAAAGTATACATAACTGACAGTGACGGTAGCGGCCTTGTACAGTGGGACAGCATCTGGCTATAAATGTGATGGTTGCTGGCTCAATCTCTACAATTAAGACAAAATACGGCGTTGAGTGGCGCAGAACCTGCGATGTCTTGAATTCGAACTTTAAATGGAGCACGGATGTCTCAACACTAGGTGTAGGTAGTATACGTATCGTATCGTACCCAAAAACCTATCCCAAAGCGTGAAACTGCAGTCAATTCCACTTGAAGTCTGTTCATATTTATAATATTGCTATTTCCCACTTTAGATAAGACGTTGTAGAATACCACTACTAACCCAACTCATTTTTCATTAAAAAAAAACTACATTTACATTTTTACATAAAAAGTAATAGAAGGCATTTTGTTTACCTAAAAGAACCAAAATATTATTTAAAAATGTATATTTTCAAGCTTCACATTCTTATATAACACCAAACATTGTTAAACTAAACAACCTCATATTTTGAAATCGGTTAAAAATAGATATTTATAATACAATATCTACAGCAGCTAAAACTTACCCTGCCCATACCCAGATTCCGTATTATCGGAACAAAAGCCCCCATACAATACTCACAGAGTGGTCCCCAAGGGGTGGTCTATTCATATGAGAGGGATGCATTATTGTTACAGTGCACTGAATAAAAAATGTAAAGTGCATCGCACGTGGCCTAAAAATAATTATTTTGCACGCTTCTATATTACTTAGGTTATATTGTTAGATAATTGATACTTCCTGTTTTACAATGTTGGTTATTTAGGTCGGAAATTATATTTAATATGGAAACTTGTTTTATGTAGTTTTAATGTACTTATCTATATCTTGTCTAGATATATATTAAAATTTAAACTGATTGCTGTCTGCACTTGAAAGATATATGATGAAAAAATCAAATCAAATGCAGCAGGGTGGACAGAGGTAACCTAGTGTTAAGACACTCCGTTCCACACATTCCGCCGAATTCTGGAGGTATTGTATGTTGTGTGGCGGAACTCAGCCATGCCCTGATACCAGAGCGAAGAAATGGAAATGTAAATTTAAATAAATATTTCATCTCCTTGAGTGGGAATCGAACTCACAACTAGTCGATCATGCAGTCACACTTTGTGCCTCTGCGCCACGACTGGCCTCAAGATATATGACAAAATCTGTAATCTATTATTTGGGAGCTTTTATCAATATAATAAAACCCAAAACAATGATTTTTAAAATTATTATCAGAAGCGACTTAACCAATTTAAATGCAGCAAAATGGAAAACAGAGTGTTTTATCACTAGGTTCTGTCCGCCTACCCTATATGATATGCTATGCTATATACAGGATACAGCTTAAAGTTATAAAAATATAGTATCTATATAATTTAGTATAAAAATAAGGAAAATAAATAATAACCACAAAATACATGCTGCCTACGTCTCTGAAAAACAATATAATTTTCGCCAACAAAAGCTAATATAAGAGATAATATATACGGCTTAAAAGTGACATGAATTACGGGTTGTTCAACAAGAAAAAAAAACAGATTTAAAAAATACTAGTATTTTGTAGAATTCTAATACTTTACGGGTGTTTTTATTTTATTTTGATATGAATCCACACTCTGTGGCATGTAAGCTATAGCATGTAAACTGTTCACTAATCTACAGGTACATTTATTCCTTCAATGTTTAGATGGAAAATGTTATTTTTTTTTAAATTTCATTCCCCCAGTGGGAATCGAACCGACAACCATCGCGTTTACAGTCACACGTTTGTGCCCCTGCGTTACCACGGCCTCATGAGATTAATTATATTAGTTATTAAAATCTCTTTTATTACTGTTCCTGTACCTTTCGAAATTCATAAAAACTTCCCCAAAAATGAGTTCTTGGGGATACAAAAATATGACATGCAAAATTTCAGCGTTTTACGGCGTGTAATTCCGGCTGTGTGTTGTCTGCCACTCTGCCAGACATTCAGCAGCGGAAGAGTTTTATATACATGTATATTGTTTAGATATCATACAAATTAAATTAAATTAGCTTCACGCTGTATCCCGCACACAGCAAGGTAGGCAGAGGGAACCTAGTGTTAAGACATTGCGTTACCCACTTTCTGCCGAATTCTGGAGGCATTGCGTGTTGAGTGGCAGAACTCAACGCCGCGCTTAACCTCGACACCAGAGCGAAGAAATGTAAATATAAATTTAAGTAAATATTTCATCTCCTCGAGTGGGGATCGAACCCACAATCAGTCGGTTTTACAGTCACACCTCGTGCCGCTGCGCCACGACTGGCCTCAAATAAAAACTTGTAATCATACAAATACTTGTTTCATTCGGGAACTGTGTCCAAGACCTCCAATAAATAAATAAGCTAGTTCTCACTTTTTTTTCATATCTTTATATGAAGATATTACATAGATATCTTAGAAAACTCAGGTAGTTAAATACGTCAGGTAGACTAATGATTATTTTCTGAGAAATTAGAACCTATTGTAATGTAGATGCAAAGATGTAGATTTGAATACCTTTGTGAAGCTACTTGGAGGATTAGGGTCACAGGTTCAGTAACTGTATAAAAGATTGTCTACGTATTCATTTGTTCTGGTTCAACCATTTTATATTAGGTAAATATGTAAGTATGGAATAGTATTAATCTTAAAGATATAAAAGATGAAAGATATAATATCCAATTTTTAGCAAAATAAAACCCTCAATTTTTTTTTACATTTTATAAAGTGTTATTCCATCTTAGAAAAACAAATATTTTTAAGAAAATATGACATTAAAAATTAAAAAAGCGGGATTAGAATCCGCGCCTCTCGAAAACTGCACACAAACTACACTAACAACATAAATAAGAAGCAGTTGTAACAAACGTAACCGTAAGCTTGATAAGAACAAGAAATGAGTAAAAGGTTTCCAAGAGGTGCAGGTTCAAGTCCCGCTACAGTCAAATTTTATGTTTTCAAAACCTACTTAAATTATTTTTGTGTAGTTTTTTTTTAACTAAATTGCTTTGATAAATAATTCACTTTTAATATATAAAGGAATGTGTATATCATTTTGTAAGGTTCATCGCGGCAAGTGGTTGCCAGTGGAGCGAATCGCTAATACTAGGACAGATGATGGCAGATTTACTTTAATGGAATTTATAATCATAATATTCACAAGCTCATCTTGTCAGGGTTTATGACATCGTTTGACGTAACCTAACGCCGCACTTTACTTAACCTGGACGAAGAACATTACAGCTAAGTAACATTCGTAACAGCAGTGACTATAAACACGACAGGTTGTTTCGATTCCCACTTCTGGTCACACGCTCTGGTTTCGAAGCAAAGCACTGCGTTGAACTCCGCCACTAAACACACAATATCTCCAGAATTCAGTAGAAAATGGGGAGTGCGGAGTGTCATAACACTAGGCTCCCTCTGCCTACTTTACTACATACAAGCGGGAACAGCGTGAAGCTGAAAAAAAATGTATGTACCTTTATTTACTGATACGATTATGCCTAAGTTCCTTTTTAATTATATATTTATATAGTTATTTAGGTAAGTTAATGTACAAGTCAACGATTTTAAATTGGTAAATCACCAATATGCCTTTATTCCTGCGATATTTTTCTTCGATATTTTTGATGAAAAAGGTTGCTAGGAAAAGACCACCTTTGGTGGCAAAGCCGTTTTTACATCAAATTTGTGATTCTTTTTATGGTGTTGATCTCATAAAGTATTAAATCTACCAATATAATAAAAGTAAAAGTTTGTGAAGATGAATGTTTGTTCCACTTTGAAGCAAAAACTACTAAAGGAACGGATTTGGATAAAACTTTATAGTAATATACTATACATTAGAATAACACATAGTTTACAATGTATTTATGTAAAAATTTTGCATAATTTGGCTGTATAACTGTAATTAGTTTAAGCGGGCGGAGCCGCGTAAGGGTAGCCAGTTAATAAATGAATAAAAACCTTTTTAATACTTAATAATAAAAGTCTAGATTAAAAAAATCAGTTACATAAACTTATATTTATTAAAGAAAAGAAATTTGCTTGTTCTTTTCATACCGTTTTTTTTTCTTCAAGGCCTAAAGAAATTGCGATCTCGTAGTTTTAAGATAAATGAGTCTAACCTTGACTTTACATTGTCTGCGAATTTCTTATAGACATTTATCGAATATACGAGTATTCTTTAGGTATACTTACTTATTTGAAAGAAAATATTATTATTATTTTGTATAGCTATATATAAAAAAGAGTGACGAATTATTCCATTCTCTATGAGGCTGTTTTAGCGCAGTGGAAGACTGTTAGACGCGATAGTTATAGGTTCGATTCCCACTTGAGGTACCAAAGCGAGTACCATTTATACTCGCTTTGGTAACTAGGTTCAGTCAAGTGCTGAAGTGTTGAGTTCCGCCGTGCAAAACTCATCAAAAAGTGGCAGAAAGCAGGAAGCGACGTGTCGCAATACTGGGTTCCCTCTGTAGCTAAAAAAATGAAAAAGGAACCAAAAATTAATACTGTTTTTTTCTTTGTTGCAGGTACATACATATACAACAACGCTCACGCTGAACATTTACATAGCTATAACATAGATAGTTTATTTACTTATATTTAACAATATGCTTTTACAGTGATTAATAAATTTATTTAAATTAAAAATTAAATCAGCTTCACGCTGTATCCCGCACACAGCAGGGTAGACAGAGGGAACCTAGTGTTAAGACACTCCGTTGCCCACTTTCTGCCGAATTCTGGAGGCATTGCGTGTTGAGTGGCAGAGCTCAACGCCGCGTTTAGCCTCGACACCAGAGCGAAGAAACGGAAATATAAATTTTAAGTAAATTTTTCAGTCGGTTTTACAGTCACATACATGGGCTACAATTTTTGTAAACATTTTCTATAATTTGGCTATAATATATCAATAAGTTTAAGCGGGCGAAGCCGCACGTTTGTTGCTAGTAGCTGGATTTAATGTAGGATTCTTCACTTGATTAGGTATAACGGAAATTTTCTACATCTTACCCTTGCGGTATGTAGTTAGTTGCTTGTGGATGGTTCACATGGAACTGCTCTAACGGTCGCGGGTTGTGTTTCAGAACCGCACTTCCTGATCACATTTATATATTCAATGTATGTATTAATTTCGTATGAAATTGTTAGTAGTCTTGATCTTGATATAAAATATTTGAAAAATTGCCATTATTGATATTTTTAATGATGTGTATAAGTTGTATGATTATAAAATTTTAAATTAATAAATAAATACTTCTTATTATTATTGTCAATGCTACAGAGAAAAAATAACGTAGATATAACAATATATACAATTAGATTCTCACATACAAAATCCAAAATATCAGTAAATATCAGTAAAATTCATTTCGTCGGTTTTGTAACTAATTTAACGTATTTTAAGACTGAGAGTGCAGTAAAACATTTATTGGGCCAGTAATAGATTACAAGGCTTTCTTTTCTGTTGAACTCTTAATGTCTTATTTTGGACGTTAACTATCAGTTAACGCTCTTTACATGTGAACTACAAAAACGAGGCAAGGATCGTAAAAAAAAATTTACGTTCAAACGTTAGTGTCTAAGTAAATTAGACTTGAACATTGTCGGTGGAGACGTGTGGTTGTCTAACTTTAAATGTACCTACATAGTTTATCACTCAGATTGGAAATCGAACCTACATTCTTCGCCATAAAATTAGTTATTTTGTTTTTCGTTTAAAATAGGCTTAAATTAAATTTTTTCTACTTTTAAATGAAACGTACTAAGTGGTAAGTTCTTATTTAAAATTTAACAAAAATATAATTGGTAGTAAGAAATAACGTTAAAGATACTTAAAAGGAATATATTTAAATGCTAATAAACCGTTTCCCCGCTCTGGTAAGAAAATTGAGGAACGAAGTTCTAACAATATAGTTCTCTCTGCCTACTCTGCCATGAAGAGAAAAACATGAATCTACTTAAACTACTATAATATCACATTGATATAGTATATAGTAAATATAACCGAGCAACACTTTTTTGCGTAAATTAGTTAAAAACCACAAGAAAATGCTTTAAAAGGTAAACATGTGACTTTGTTCCCACCTGACCTTACACGGTGGCATTTACTCATCATTTATATTGAATTAATAGATCATATATCTCTTTTTCTATGTTAGCCGTGAATAAATATAAGATTATAAGTATTTTGTATAGAAAATTTTATTTCTAAGCTTATTTTATAAAGTAAATTTCTTCTAGTATTCAATAGACGAAAGTAATAGCAAAACCACTAAACATATAATTTCGAATTTACCCAAGTGAAAATCTGAGTGTTTTGACACAAGATTATCTTTACCTATTGGTATATGCGGAATACAGCGTAAAGCCTAAGAAGAACGGAGAAAAAATAGGATTTCACGTTATAGTCCACGTCTCATACATTTATTTTCATTTAATGCATCATACATCACTTTTTCTACGGTAGCGATAGGAGAATTAAACCCAGTATGATTACAAGAATTTCTTTATAAGAAAAACTTAATATCTAAGAAAGATGACATTCATTTGAAATTACAACATGATTGCTTATTTTAAAAAAAGCTTTAAAATAATAGTCTTTTTCTATTACTTTTACCATAATTTACACTTTTCAAAATAATATTTTCACATTTTCGTGTCTTCGAAGCAAAGCGCGGCGTTGAGTTCCGCCGCTCTCATTACTGCAAAATCCAGTGGAAAATGAGTAACGGCGTGTCTTAACATGGGGCCGCATCGCTCGCGGTGGACATTGGGCTTTAGGCACTACTAAATTGACATTTAAGCTTAACAGATACTGGTATGCGCGACCACCAGCTAAACCAAACAATGTATAAACTAGTAGACCAAAATATAAATTATTTGCTCAGAATTTTGTCATTCAATAACCACGTCCTACACTTCCAGAGTCACGAGTCTCGTTAGCTTTGTTACTAAAATATAATAAATCGAGATCGAGAAACCAGAGGACAAATGTTTTAGAAATATAATAGTATTTTGATATATTTTAAATTGTTTAACCAGACAACATGCGGCTGTGGTGGCGCAGGGGCACAACTGTAACGCGACGGTTGTGGGTTTGATCCCCACTCGAGGCAATGAATTATTATTATTTATTAATATTTTAATTTCCTCGCCCTGGCACCAAGGCAAAAGTTTGTTGAATTCCGCTACTCAACACTCAATGCCTCGAAAAAATTGGCACAAAGTGGGTAATGAAGTATATTTATATGATACTTCCTATCTGTTCTTAAGCACTGTCGTTGATATCAGATCAACAATTGGGAACGACGTGATCTTCAGGCCTTTTTTATTAACCTATTAATATCAGAAAAGTAAACCTTTAGAAAAGAAAAAGTACAGGTTTACGGATTCACATAAAAATTTTCAAAATCGATTTTTTTATATACCTAACATAAAAATGACGTATTTAAAATACTATTGCGTTGAGTAACGCCGCTTAACTCATAATATAAAGAAAGTAGAGAACGGAGTGTTTTAACTTTAGTGGGTTCTCTCTGCCTCTCTCTTCTGTTTGCGGCAAACAACGTAAAACTGAAAAAATCTTATTCACGTTTGTTTCTTACATTCTAAGATTATTTTTTCTCTCTCCAAATAAAAATCGAACTCACGACCATATCGCGTGTACAGCCAGATGTTTATTTCTGAAGGAATATGCACAAAATAACGATGTTTTATACCCAGACCCTTGACTCCAAAAGTAATACATTTTATAACATAATGAAGTTTTTATTACGTAAACTAAGCATTTTTATCGCCGTGTTTCGTAATTTATTGCTCTCATACAAACTCACACACTCATGTCGGTGTTATCGCACTATCGATCTGCAAAAAGGAATTAAATTTTAAAGGGAATAACGGTTGGTCGATAACCTTTTGACTTACTTGGTCATTGGTATTATAATTTAATAATAAACAACTAGCTTTTACCCACGATTTTGCCACATAAATATTATGTATGCCATATGCCACTTGGCATATGCTAAATGCCTGAGGTAGCTCTGGCCGTAAGTGAAGTAAATATAGCGAACTATCCAACGTAAAAATAATATGAATTTGAAGCGCGGCGTTGAGTTACGCCACTCAACACGCTACATCTATAAAATTTTGCAGAAATTGGTATAACTGCGTTATGCAGGATAAAAAAAGGATAATCATGTTGAATAATAAATACGATTTTATAGAATTGTTGATATAGCATTTTCTCCGGTGGGAACAATATGCAATGGACGTGATGGGAACGGAAATGCAGAATTGCAATTTGAAGTATTTCTATAGTTTTATTATATTTTTTTCTCACATGATATTAGGTTGCATGGACGTACGGTGTACTTTATTTTAATATTAGATATTAATATGTAGTAGATACTATACCTATTAATATATTGGGGCTGTTATGTGTTCGATTCCTACTCGGAGTAATGGGTTAGTTTCTCTTCCTCGCTTATAATAAGCCAAAACGCTATGTTGCATTCCGACACTCAACAAGTAATGTCTCGAAAATTGAGCTGAATGTGCTGTTCTAAACGTAGTGTTTTAACACAAGATGGCGCAGCTGCACGAGGTGTGACTGTAAAACCGACTGGTTGTGGGTTCGATCCCCACTCGAGGATATGAAATATTTACTTAATTTTATATTTCCATTTCTTTCCTCTGGTGCGGAGGTTAAGCGCGGAGTTGAGTTTTGCCACTCAACACGCAATGTCTCCAGAATTCGGCAGAAAGTGGGGAACGGAGCGTCTTAATACTAGGTTCCCTCTGCCTACCCTGCTGTGTGCGGGATACAGCGTGAAGCTGATTTAATTTTGATTTTAATTCTGCCTATCCCGCTTTATATATCGAAAATATTTAAATCTATAAAATAATCACTTTTTCCTCATGTAAGTAGCTTCTAAATTAAACGAAAAGCGGAACGTATAGAAATTATTTTAAAAAAAACCTTATGGCCAAATCACGCATATGTATGAGAATATATTAACAACCTGCCTCGAAATAGGGCGGCTTTTGTAAAAGCCAAAAGGTAGTAATAGTAGGTCGCGCGTCGTCTAAACAAACAGCGTGTGTCACATGCTTTACCCAAAAATCTGTCGCAAGACGTGATGAAATATCTTTTGTTTAGGGCTTCTTTGGTTGCCACAAGTGCTTGGAAGCGGGTCGCTCATATTTTACATTTTTCTTATGTTCGTTTATTTATATTTGTGTGTATGAATGTGAAATAATGTATGGGTTGGATGGGATTAAATGCTTTTTTTTATATAGTTTGTTTATATGTTATGTTTCATTTGGACTTTATAGGGTAGATAGAAAGAACTCAGTGTTGCATTCTCATGTTCTCTATATTAAGTCCAAAAAGAGATTGAGTTAGAGAGAGTTAAGTCAGATTGCAGAGTATGGTTTCGCCACTAAACACGCAATGGCTCAATAATTGGGAAATGGAGAGTGTTAACACTAGGTCCTCTTTGTCTATCCTCCTATTTGCAGGATATAGTGTGCAATAAAAAAAATGTTTCGCCGTTAGATTTTGCCGCCAAAACCTATCCCGTGCTATTAAAAATATCTCTGCTGTCTCGATTTTAATTTTTCACAATATCATGCCACAACATGAACGTGTCATGCCATGGACGTTAGGCGAACCCCGAATCTCTATCCATACAAGGAGGAATAACTGAAGGAATTCCGCTTAGTAGTCAATCAGATTGAGCAGTTTACATTTTTCCCGAATACCAGGGTAAACGAAAAGCGTTAAGACAATCCGATTCCCATTATTCTTCGAATGTATTAAATGGTGGCATTTTATGCCGCGCTTCGTCTACCAGAGCGGAGAAATGAACACAAATAAAATATAAAAAATCCCCGAGCAGGAACCAAATCAACAACCGTCGCCTTAACATTCAGGCTATCCCACTGAACCGCAACGGCCTCCAGCCATCACGTATTTCTTTAAATCATTCAACTTAATCAGATATCGAAAAAATAAATGAAAAATCTTACATTTTAATTAATTTATACACTACAACTTTTTCAAGAACCAGCGGCGCCAGTGACCAGAATATAATTAAAACAGAATTATTTTTTGTATGTAATTAACACTCAATTTGGTGTTTTACGGAAACGCACGAGCTGTTCAGGCGTTACAAATACGAAAACAAGTTGATTAGGAAGGTCATGCGTACTTCTGGAATTGCTTCACACCTTGGAAGCGGTATTTCCATTTCCTCGCTCTGGTGTAGAGGTTGCGCGGCGTTGAGTTCTGCCACTCAACACACAATGCCTCCAGAATTCGGCAGAAAGTGGGGAACGGAATTTTTTAACACTGGGTTCCCTCTGCCTACCCTGCAGTGTGCGGGATAAAGCGTGAAGCTGATTTATTTTTATTCCTGATCATCCCGATGATTGTAGGTTCGATTAAAACTCTTGTCAAATTTGCTTATGATATCTTAAGCTTTATTAATATTTATTATTTCTCCTATTTAGATATTATATTGTGGCATTGGATTTTGTTGATTTTTTTGTATATTAAAGAATTATTATCTTAATTGATGTCTTTAAGAATATCAGCATCTCCATGACATTTATAATATGCATTGCTTGGCTTTTTCTTATGTTCTTTTTATCAAATTAGATAATATATTATCTAATTTGATCCGTAAATAATCAAGATTGATAAAAAGATAATGAAGGTCTGTCTGACGATGAAACGACGATAGCCTGACTAATATCAGTTCGAATTTGAATACAGGGCTCCATTTAAAATGCTTAAGGAAATTAGAAAGTGTTGTTAACTGTGAGTTGTTTTAACCCATTGGCTCTTTGTTCTAACAGTTAGTGAGCGTGTGACTGTTGTGGGTTCGATACGCGACGTTTGTGGGTTCGATTCCTTAGACTTGAAGGAATGAATTATATTTGTTTACTCGCACACGTAAGACAAAAAAGTCTAGTAAATTTTGAAACGGAGTGTCTTAACACTAAATTTTACTACCATCTTTTATGTGAGATACAATGTAAAGCTGAAAAAAGATTAATCTTATTTAGCAAAACATGAAGTATTAAGTCTTAAGAAGGCTCAAGAGTAATTGGATTTATGTATCGTAAAAAAATCCGGTGTTAACTGATAGTGGCTGACCTCTTCAGTCGTGTCGAGTTATCGCCGCGAGGACATTATTATTATTTTACAACCAATAACATGCAACATACTATTTTAAAAACCCCTCGTTTGGCGCGTTGAGTTCCGCCAATCAACACGCAACGCCTCCAGAACTTAGTGGAAAGTGGGTAACGGTAAAAAGTATCTTAACACTAGGTTTCCTCTACCTACCCTGCTGTGTGCGGGATACAGCGTGATGTTGATTATTATCTATATAATTAAATTTTGATTACGTCTGCTGTAATATTTAATTAAGTGCGAAATTAATAATTGTTACACCAAATGACTGATATATATTTTTATTTGTAATAAAAAATATTTTATCGTGTAAACAAATGTCATCTATTTAATATGTAATAATTTACATAAAGTTAATTAGATTTTTATTTAGCTGGCATAAAATTTAACTCTTGTAAACTCTCCAAGTGGCGCGAGATCTAATCCCGTGCTCCTCCTGTTCAAATCTTTACACGTTTTATTACAAGTACTTTTGTTCCTCGTAAGGATGTTCATTTAAAAAATATTTAATAAAGTGTTAATTTTGTGTCAAGACACTCCTTTCCCTGCTTTACGACGCAATTCGAGACATTTTTGGTCGAGATCTTCCCCCAAGTGGGAATTCTATTCCCACATTATTTTATATCCAAAATCACATATTTATAATTTTCATAAATTTCTATAGAAAGGTACAAATTCCTAATACTTTTAAAACACCATGGCTTTATTAAGAAAATTTATTCAAGTAATAATAACAAGAACGAAACCGGAATACGGACGGGCTAATTGTTGTGACAGCACGTCGAGAGTACGCCGGGCAGGCCTTTGAGAGGCTTGACGTCCTTGCGCTTGATTGGTTCCTATCAAATATTATGTAAACGACTAACGCTGTTTGAATATACTTGGAATTAAAAAAAAATAGCTTCACGCTCTTTCCCGCATGTTGCAGTGTAGGGAAAGGAACTAAGTGTTAAGACTATGTCTCCACGCGTAGACGACGCGTGGCGGCATTTTTAAGACATTGGGTGTTCAGAGGCGAAACTCAACTACGCGAATTGTTTTATTGACGAAAATATTTTATTCCCTCGAATAAAAATAGAAGTAACAGCCATCGCGTTTACACACTGTATGGCTGTAGTTAATCAGTACTAAATTATTAATAAGATATACTAATTATTTATAAACCAATAATCGTTACTAGTAAGAGGGAACTAAGCAATTGGTCTAACTCTCCATTCTTACTCTCCGTCCATTTAAGCGTGAAGATGAGAAACGTTCTAGATTCTTCTTTAAAAAATATTTCCTCGAAGTTTACTCGTGCCGTAATCGAATTCGCACTTGCTATTGCGAAAGAGATCGTGAGTTTGGTTCCCACGGTTATTCGATTGTATGGAAATTTGGACCAGCAAAATTCTTTTGATCTTAAACGTATATCTTATGTCTTAAATATTTTATAAAGCCTCGACTTTTATAAACTTGTTTCGCGCTCGCTTGACAAATGTATGCCCATATAAGGTTATCAGGAAGTTAATAAGGACAGTTGAATTATAGCACTTAGTTTCTTTGATTGTAAATTAAATTAATGTAGCATAGTGTGAATTACCTAGAACTTACTTACGTTGTTCAAGTATGATATACATTCCAAATAAATATTGAAATCGTCGTGGCGCAGTAGGTTTGTAATGCGACGGTTGTAGGTTCGATTTCCTCACTGGGATTTGATAATATTTCATTTGTTTTCATTTCTCCGCCCTGGTAGACGACGCGCAGCGTTGAATTCTGCCACTAAGCACGCTATGTCTTGAAAACTCGATGGAAAGTGGGGAATGGATTGTCTTAACACTAGGTTCCCTCTGCCTAACTTGCTATGGTGAAAAAGCCTAAGGCTGTTTCTTTTTTTCAAGTATTTATATGTACATTGATGACCTTATACAAGGGTAAATCATACCATCACGCTTACCTTCTATAAAGAAATATCAGAGAAAGGTCATGGCCAATCCCATTCATAGCTCATGGCTTATCTTGTTCCTTAATAATATATTGCCTTTTAAAAATGATACAGAGATGCACGCATGAAGTGGTTTAAGTATTGGAGCCCTTGTTGATGTAAAATATTCTATAGGAATACATATTTATTAATCGATGTTACTTTTATTTTCTTTGGGAAGGTACTCAATCTTGTACCTTCTTTTAAGTATAGTTTTATAAAGACCTTACCTTATTCTTTTTGGTTGTACATAGTATCACCCGTATAGGAAGATAGCAAGTGATTCGAGACATGACTCGTGGATGGGAGCTCAACGCCGCGCTTTGTCTTGTTATTAGAGTGGGAATTATATCGCCACAGATGTTGTGCTTAGATTTATACGCTGCGCTATGGCGGTGCTCTACGACGCGACGGCCTTAATTGATACTGGATAGCTCCAGTGATTATACAGTGTTAGAATGAAAACAATAAGTATGATTAACGTTATATTTTGTTATATTTACAAATTTATTATACCTATACGCACATTTTTTTTCTAGGTAGTGAGTAAACATTTTGGTTCTAATATGTCGTCCCAATTTTACTTACTAATCAGTTTCACGCTGTATCCCGCACATAACAGGATAGGCAGCGGGAACCTAGTGTTATGACAATCCGTTCCCCACTTTCCGCCGAGCTTTGGAGGCATTGCGTGTTGAGTGGCGTAACTAAACGTCGCGCTTTGCCTCGACACCAGAGCGAAGAAATGAAAATATAAATGAAAATAAATATTTCATTTCCTCGAGTGGGAATCGAACCCACAACCAGTCGATTTTACAGTCACACTTTGTGCCCCTGCGCCACGACTGGCCTCTTACTACCTTTTTTTAAGATAATGCCCTTGCCTGGCAACGAAAATCCTATTGTCTTATAACTGTATTATCAATTTATATTTTCCGAATAGCATTCGAACCTGTATCCATAATGTCATTTTGTATATTACTTAACAAAAACAATACCATTCTACGTGACAAATATTAGCTCATATCATATCCATATTTATACATAATGCGATCAATAAATTATCTGTTAAAACCTGTCAAACACTGTCTATACATCTATTGATGGCTAGTTCGCAGGTTAAGTGGTGACTCACAGACAGACATACAAGGATTCAAGGGTAGTAAACAACCTGACAGGAAGAGTGACGTTCCGTATATGGTAACTTGATCACTGGCTGTTCACTCTCGTAGATCAGAAAGTAGTTTTAAAATACACGGGTAGGTATCATGTCAGTAGATAACTTTCGCACGGTTGTAATAAGTTTTTTTTACTTTAGTTATTTTTGATGTCACGCTGTATCCCGAACATAGTAGGTTAGCCAGAGGGAACCTGGGAACCTAGTGTTAAGACACTCTGTGCGCAATGGGATATTTCCGTTTTGCATTTTTCGCCAAATTCTGGAGCCATTACGTGTTTTATCATATAACAGAGTAGGCAAATAAAACTTAGTGTTAAGACACTCCATTTCCCACTTTCCGCCTAATTTTCGAGATAATGCCTGTTGTGTAGCCTTTAATGAGTATAACTCAACGCCGCGCTTTGTATTCAGCAAAATAAACGAAAATGATTTGTTCCTCCAAATGGAAATCGAATCCATAACAATCGCGTTTAAAGCAGCTAAAAATAATATAATTATTAGTTTTCCTTCATATGTAATATGAACTTACAACTAACATCTATTTTGAGATACGCACAACTACTACGTCGTTAACACATTTCAATTCTAAAGCTAATTTACAACGTTTTTTTTATTTATTCCATAATAGCTTTTACCCGAGGCGCTAAAACCGATCGAGTAAGTGATGTAACAAGACGCAGCTGGTTTCAATTACTGGGACTAGCTCTAGATCTACATTTCCCATAGCCATTCCCATGGATCCCATGGTCTCTCACGTTGTTTCTAACGTACGATCGTGATTAGCAACTTTGATAACGTTAACAATTGCTTTGTAAATAGATTTTGTTTAGTATCCAGAATATTGAGTTTAAATTGTGTTTTTTTTTTGTTTGTTTTGTCGGATTTTAAGATAGTATCTGACTGTGAATACGGTTATTGTGGGTTCTATGTTTACTTGAGGGAATAATTATGTTTATTATTTCATGTCCTCACTGTGTAAGACAAAGCGCGGCGTTGACTTACGCCAGCTCGGCTTAATTTGAAGTAGAAATAAACCAAGCATATCCAATAAACCCTTCAAAATACGTTTCATTATAACCGTATAACGTGAGATTTGCATCTAGTACCTCCTAGATATCTACGTGACCTCGATACCAGCTATCTTGGATCAAGTCGATTTGACGTGATTTAAACAAGGGATCAATCTCATTGATTGCGGACTCCGTGAGCGGGTACTTAGTGGCAATTCTAACTAGGAACAAAGCTCGACCTATATTTATTTTTTTAGGTTAGTGATTGTGGTAATAATATGATAAGAACAGTTTTGTTTTATTATATTTATTTCCAATTTCATACGGAAAAGAGAGAATTTGCTTCACGCTGTATCCAGCACATATCAGGGTAGGAAACCTGGGGACTCAGTGTTCAGACTTCGTTTCCGTGAAGGAAGTGAACGGAAGTATTCCCGCCGAATTCTGGAGTCATTGCGTGTTGAGTGGCGAAACTTAACGCCGCGCTTTTGCCTCGATGCCATAAGATAGAGAAAATATTAAATATGTAATTTCTCGAGTGATATTCGAATCTATAACCGTCGCGCTTACAGTCACACGCTTGTGCCGCTGCGCTACGACGGCTTTTGAGTTCTTATATCCTATAATAAGGCTAGGTAAGGAATGGGGTAAGGCATTAAACGTAATGAAAGTACAGCAACACCGTGACTGATTCGCAGTTGATTAGAGCTACTAATAAAACGAGGTGGCGTTTTATGTTTGTATGAATTAATAACTAATATAGGTCAGTGGTTGTTAATTGACGTTTGACACGAAGGTTGTGGGTTCGTTTTACCTTTAAGGAGAATTCATTATTTTCATTTTGTCGCTAACAAGATCAAGTTCGGCGTTGAGTTCCCAACAAACAAAACGACATGCTTCCAGACGGAAAGTCAGGAACAAAATGTCTTATCTCTGTGTTACCCTTACTTAATCTGATATAGTTACGCGGCATAGAATATGAAACTGAAAAAAGATGAATAAAGTCCTTTCCCGCCTTTCACGCTGCGCTTCGTCATCATCGAATGTTTAACCATCCCTTACCAAATCATAAAACAAACACGTTCCCCAAACTTTCACTCATCTCACACAACCCACAAAAACAAATCTTTTTTAAACATTTTTAAAGTGTTAATCCATACTTAGGAAAGCTAAATATTTATTTTAGAAAACGTATAAAACCCGTGCCTTCTGGAAACCGACCAGGATCTGGTTTTGGTGGTGTTTCTTTTGGTGGTCTGGTGGTTTTCTAAAATAAGTAACAAATCTTTTCTTTTAGTTTAACACTGTATCCCACAAAAACAGGATTAACAGAGGGAACCTAGTGTAAAGACACTCCGTTTCCCACAACAAACACAAAAACAACCAAAACAATTCCTTCGTAGCTCCACTCCACTCGTGATTTACTGCAATCTGTGACTAATTGCTTGATTGGAGTCGGCGCGCGCACGTTGAGGAACACTGATTTACTTAGCACTTGCTATTTGATCATTATAGAGAAAGCTGGGTTTTCTAGGTAGGAAAGTATACTAAAAAAAATGTAAATAGTTCAGTTTTTTTTGTGAAACTTAGGTTGTGAATTGAGTTGATAAGTTGCATATAGCAGGGTGGGCAGAGAGAACCAGGGAACCTAGTGTTAAGATACTCCGTTCCCCATTAGAACACTTCCATTTCCTAATTTCCACCGAATTGTTTAGGTATTGTGTGTTAAGTGGTGGAAATCAAAATTATTTGCAAAATACACCGTGAAGCTAAGATTTTTTTTTAAATGTTATTAAAATTTACGCCGTAGTGGGGAAGTCGGAAGTGTATCATACACTTCCGACTTCCCCACTACGTATGTATGTATAAGATTGCAATAGTTTTGATTTATATGGACAAGCTTATACGTATTATGATTGATTCTTTTATTATTCAATATCTAAAATCAATGAAATGTAGAGGTCGTTGAGACTATATTTTAAAAAGAGTAATTTTGTAGTTATTTGTACATCATATTAAAAATGCTTAAAATTATGTCAGTAACTACAATATATATACACATTACGGATATCGTGGTGCAGTAGAACAATATGTGAGTATAAACGCGATGGTTGCGGGTTCGATTCCTGCTCCGGATTTTCTCGCACTTGTAGCCACTCTTTGACATTTGATCTGTATATCCAGCCATACGGCAAAAATCGTGAGCATAATATTTTATCAATCCAGTAATATGCCTATAGCAATGAAAATTAGAAATCTTAGATTTTAAAATTATGAATGTTTATTTATTTTTAAATCTGGGTAAAAATTTGATTATACTACTACAAAAGCTGGCTACCATATGAGCGTTGCGACCCGTATTCATTATACATATAAATATTTTGTAAATTTATATTACAAGTAGGAAAAAATATTGTTCAGCTGTTGTTGACAGTTGTTGAAAATAAAACTATTCACTGATTTTTACCTGTTTTTAGAGTTCCGCACCTGAAAACCCAAAAAAGAACAGAACTCTTATAAGTCCGCTTAAGGGCGTCGTGGCGCAGCGGCACTCTACGTTGGACTATAAGCGCGACGGCTGTGAGTTCGATTTCCACTTAAAGGAATAAATTATTTTCGTTTCCTCGCTCCAAAACAACCCATGATGCTGAGGTTCGCCACTCAACATGCAACGTTTCAAACGGAGCATAACACTAGGTCAAATAGGAACAATAAATAAACACCAATATTTCAATATTCAACATCACTTAAAAACTCATGAGACTCAACTAACCTTATAAAAAACAATAAGAAAAGCAACATATTATTTCGAATGATCTCTCCGCTGCCATCCGATACGGCCTCCTGCTGGCCACCGTGACCTTTTGCTCGTATTTCACCTTAAAAAATATATACGTATATATACGCAAGTCCTTTGTTACCTTTTTATCGATATTAGACTCGATGAAACTTAAAACTTGTGTCTTAAGTAGCTGTCGTTTTAATAATTTCTTTGAAATTGTGCATGATTTGGCAAGCACAAGTTGAGGCCGTCGTGACACAGGGGCAGAAGTGTGTGACTGTCAACGCGACGGCTATGTGTTCGATCCCACTCGGGAGATAAATTATTAAATATTTTAATTTTCTCGATCTGGTAACAAGGAAAAGAGCGGAGACGAATTCCGCTATTCACAACACAATGACTTGAGATTTCGGTTGAAAGTGAGAAACGGAAGTGTCCTAATGTCAACGGAGTGTCTTAACACTAGGGTTTCCTGTGCCTATCCTGCTATGTGTAGAATACAACGTAAAGCCAAACAAAATTGGTAAGCAATTCTGATGCTGAAGATTTTTGGTAACCAGGCGCGACATTGCGTTTCGCAACAAGACGTAATGTCTTGAACATTGAGCGGAAAGTGGTGAACGCAGTGTGAGTATACTATTCTTGAGTTTCCACTGCATGTTTCGTTCTATTCGGGATATAGCGTGAAGCGAAGTGAAAAAAAAACGTTCGGAACATTGTTACAGTTTTGAATAAATTATATAGAAATGTTTATTTATATTTTCATTTAAAATATTTTATTAAGTTATTGATTATCGAGAGAAGTACAAAATTAATTATTCTACAAAAAGACATATGAGAGAATAGGAACTTAAATTATAAGGAATCATTTGTCGGGACATTTCTAACAACTGTCAATTTCCTACAACTTCCTACAATAAAAACGAAGGTATTTCACTGAATGTGATCAACTTAAGGAATATCATAAGATTTCTTCCTTTTGGGTTTCGTTACACATTATACATTGTATGTATGTAAGTATATCTACGATAAGTAAGTAAGAAATTGAAGTGGACAAGTGTGCGAATGTAAACGCGACGGTTATGGATTCGTTTCCCACTGGAGGTATAAAAAAAAACATTTTCTCGCTCTGGTAATGACGTAAATTCGGCGTTAAGTTTCACCACACAAAACGCTATGTCTTCAAAATTCGGCGGAAAGTAGGAAACGGAAGTATCTTAATGGGAATGGTTAAGTTCCTAGGTTCCCTCTGCCTACTCTGCTGTGTGGGATACAGCGTGAAGCTTAAAGAAAATTATATAAAAATAAATAATTTCAATATTTAAGTGTAAAACATGCACCCATGCTTGAGACGGGTGATGACCCCCATGACGTACAGTACTTTATGTGGCAGCCGAACAAAGGCATTTTTGCTGTACACTCGTTTGTATATGAATATAAAAATGCCGATAGAGGCCATTTCACATTGATGTTTAACATTAAGTATATTTTTTTGTAGCGTCACGCTAACTAATAAACTACTACTAAAAGCGAATAAATTATAATGCTAAATATTTAATTTTCTCGAGTGGGAATGGAACCCACATCCTGTCCCGTTTACACACTTCGTCTCCCAGTGCTACAACTGGCCTCAAATCTAAGTATTATACATTTTTGAAATTATTATGCCTTTGCGGTGCAGCACAGCGTTAGACTGTTGTGGGTTCGATTTCCAAACGGTGGATTAATCATTTTCATTCCTTCTCTCTATTAAAAAGATGAAGTGCGGCATTGATGTCTGCCATTCAATGCGCAATGTGTCGGACATTAGGCAAGGCAGGAATATTTGTCAACGTTAAATAACTAGCTTCTTTAAAACTATGATATATTCTGGTAAAAAAGCAACGATATTATATTTATTTTAATTTGTTAAACTATTTTTTCTTGGCCTCAGCAGTTTTCTCTCCGAAACAAATTTTAAGACACCATTTTCTGTTAAACTATCCAAACATTTATAGTTAAATAGCGAATCTCAACGCCTCGCTTCGTCTACCAGAGTTTAGTACAAAAAATAAATGAATAAAATTATAATGAGGCCGGTCGTGGCGCAAAGGCACAAAGTGTGACTGTTAAATCGACTGGTTGTGGGTTCGATCCCCACTCGAGGAAATGAAATATTTATTTACATTTATATTTTCACTTCTTCGCTCTGGTGTCTTGGCAAAGCGCGGCGTTGAATTCCGCCACTCAGCACGCAATGCCTCCAGAATTCGGCAGCAAGTCTTAACACTAGGTTCCCTCTGCCTACCCTGCTGTGTGCGGGATACAACGTGAAGCTGATTTATTAAAAAAATTATAACCGCTGCGCTTTAGCGTTTGGCGCTCCGTTCTCTCTAACTACCCCACTAGGGACAAAGCGTGAAAGTTAAGTTAAAATAAAAATAAATCATATTTTTCCAACCACCAGTGTGGAACACGCCTTACCTGTACAATTAAGTGGTTAAGCAGTTTATCTTATATGCGGTGGTCTTTGTTTATTGTCGTTTTATTGGTAAATACTTCATTGTTTTTTAATTAATTGCTATTAGCATGTTTCTTATACAACATGTTTCTTATAGCTCGCGTACTATTATAAATTCTTTAGTTTCTTTTCAAGTGACCCTCTTGGTATTTTATCTCTGACAAAGATTCCCGTCATTATTGATGGCTGTGTCGCAGTGGGCATCGATTGACTGTAAACGCGGTGGTTTTAGGTTCGGTGAAATGATTATATTAAATTATGTTACTTTTCAATGTTTAGCGCGGCGTTGATTTCTGCCACTCAACACGCAATGCCTCCAGAATTCGACAGAAAGTGGGGAACGGAGTGTCTTAACACTGAATAACCTCTGCCTACCCTGCTGTGTGCGGAATAAAGCGTCAAGCTGATTTGTTTATGTTAATTTTCCGGTATGCAAAGACGTTGAATTTCGCTTTTTAACACACTCGAAAATTGGGAAGTAATGTGGTGTGTTATCACTAGTTTCCTTTACCAATCCAGCTGGTGCTGTGCGGGTAAAGCGTTAGACTACTTTGCCTTTGGGTTTGATTTTCATTTAGACGAATTTACGTTGTTGAGTGTGGATTCAGATGAATAAACCATTGTATGATATTAAATTAAGTGTTTTGTTCTTATTTCGGCCTATTCTCACGTTTAGTATTTCGTCGTCGTTTTTAAGTACGGACTTAAATAGTAGTAAATAGTAGTACGAGTTAGTCTAGTGTGAAGTGTTGGTGTTATTAGTTTCTGTTTTCTTGATACAAAATGAATAGAAATATATTTCTACTTAAATATAAGTATAATAAAGGATACAATCAAACGATATAAATAATAACGAATCGCTTACGGACTTTAGATGGACCAAATCGGGTAACACTTTTTTGTTTAGTTCTTGATTTGTCAGAACAAGGTTTGCATAAAAGAAATGACACAAAATAACATATTTTTGCATTTATATTTTTTTATAAAATTGATATTAGCATACAGCGCGGCGTTGTGTTCCCCAATTAAACACGCAATGTCTCCAGAATTCGGCGGACAGTGGTCAACGGAGTGTTTTAGCACTACGTTCCCTCTGCCTACCCTGTTGTGTGCGGTAACAGCGTGAAGCAGTAATTTATTTTTTATTTTTTTTATTGCTTATCTATAACAACGCCACACTATATGTCTTATCGGAGCTAGACATAAAAATCATTCCTCCTCCAATTGGAAATGGAACCCACAAGCGTCATGTTTACCATCAAATCCTTTACCACTGCGCCATGATGGACTCAACTTACGCCCAATATTAATAACCTATCTCCAACGTCAATCTTAGTTTGTTTCATATATCTATCCAATCTCTAGATTGGATAAATATAAATATAAGATTGACGTTGGAGATAGGTTATTAATATTGGGCATTAGTATACATATGATATACTTGTGCGTTTTATATAAAAGAGGCCACTCAAGACAATTATATAGCTTTATAGTGGCTTATAAAATATTTTCTTACAAAACATTCTTTCATTTATTATTATTATTATTATTATGTATAATAAAATTATATGCTCGCAATTTAATACCGTCGCGAGAGTCGTACACAAAAATCTCAGCGTGTCGCTTTCAAAGGCAGAGAGTAGGTGCGTCACATGAATAATATATGAAGATGCCGCGGGACTTCTCAATGAATGTGAGAGAAGTTTCAAAATTATATGTAAGCTTAGGACTGTTTGTTTGTTCGTGTATCGTATTTTTTTTTCGTTTGTTTATTTTTTTTTTGTTTTAGCAAGCAAGTTTCGTTATTATCAAGTAGAGCATTTTGCTTTAGGGAAGAGCCTTTTTTGTTACTTCATCCCGCACATAAAAGAGCAGAGGAAAATGGGAAACCTGGTGTTAAGATAGTGTGTTGTCCATTATGATAATCCTGAGTAGCGGAACTCAACGCCGCGTTTCGCTTCGTTATAAGATCAAGCAAATGAAAATATTAGGTTAATGTTTCATTCTCCTGAGTGGGAATGCCTTGTGCTTTTGCGCCATGGCGGCCACAAAATATATAACTTAAAAACTTACTTGTTAATATAACTTTTATATATTTATTAATCGAAGCGCAATCAAGTCTGATTATGAACTAAGGGTAGTGATTTTAAAATTACGTTACATAACCCCTATATAATTAAAATGGATGCTGTCCTTGAACAAAATTCAGCGAATGATTTAAATTTCTCTATTTAATACCTTCATTGCCTTTTCATTGATAAAATTTTTAAAATAAATAGCTGGAATCTGTCTGTCTAACCAGTATAATTATATATGAGTTAATAGATGATAAATATTAAAAATTAAATTAAATCAGCTTCACGCTGTGTCCCGCACATAGCAGGGTAGGCAGTGGGAGCCTAGTGTCAAGACACTCCGTTCCCCACTTTCCGAGTTCTGGAGGCATTGCGTGTTGAGTAGCGGAACTCAATGCCGCGCTTTGCCTCGACACCAGAGAAGAAATGAAAATATAAATGCAAAAAAATATTTAATTTCCTCGCGTGAAGATCGAAACCACAGCCAGTCGATTTTACAGTCATATTTTTTGCCCTTTAATAATAAATACTAATATAATTTTATAAAACTGAAGAGTTGACTTTTGTTTAATTAATCTTAAGAACAACTGGTTCAAATTGAAGAATTCTTTTAGTGTTAGTCCATTTATCATGTTCATAAAATAATAATGTAAAATATAAACTTTTCTAAATTTATCTTGGTTATTATTTAAAAGAATAACATTTCTAAACTTAAAAATACTCAACAAAAAAGGGCATCTCTCATAAAATAAAGCTATATTTTTTTTAAATTCATTGTTTTAAAAGCAAGTAGGAGGGAGGCCGACCGTAACTGTAGGCTGTACAGTTACAAAGTTCACGGTGTCATTGATATTTAGAACAAAAAACAATGTTTTAAATAAAATTATAGCATTAAATGATAACATTTACACGTTTTATGTGGATTTAAAAGTAAGTTTAAAAAATAATTAATAATAGCATTGTTGTATAATATACAGAAGTGACTTGAAAAATATATTTTACATTATAAATTAAATTCCGCCACTCAACATGCAATGCCTCCAGAATTCGGCAGAAATCGAGGAACGGAAGTGTCTTACTAGTGTTCAATTAGGTTCCCAAGTTCTTTTTGCCTACTACTAAGCTTATTTTTTTTTTCTTTACGCTGTAACCTGCATATACCCAGGTTAGGCAGAGAGAAACCACTGTTGATACAATCCGTTCATCACGAAAATAAAAAAATATTACCCGACCTAATGCCTTTTTAAATGTTGTATATTCAAATATTTTTGTTAGCGCGTCAGGTTAAATGAGGAGAATAAGAATAAATTAATTATTTTAACACATTTTTATATATTGTAACAGAATCTGAAAAACTGAAGTTTACCCACTTGTGTGTTATATCATCATGAAACTTGGCAGTTATATGGCTTAAGTGATAAAGCAATAATATGGTATTGTCGAGCTGGTCTGATGATGGAAGCAAGACCTGAATAATGGAACGAAACTTACACTTGGTGCATAGTGTCAATACTCAATATACCACTTAAAAAGCACCCCTTGTTTTTTTACATTATTCTAATTCAAATTTAAAAATATACTATTTACTTTTATAATGTTTTTTTTACAATAGCGTGTTTTTTAATTTTTTTTAGTATAATTTATTATAAACATATATTTTTTATATCTTTTTCAACATTATAATATATATTTTATAATTATTTCGAGAACAAGGGGTCAAAGCAATATTTTTTTATGAATCATCAAAATAAACAACAGCAAGTACTCATGTTAAGTTATTATGCATGTTGCCGAAGCTATGTCCGACGCTCTATGTAAAATATAACAATTTTCATTTAATATTCACGCGGTGTGCGGCGGCCCTTATCGCTTTGAATTCATAATTGTTTTTTATACTATCAAAGGTAGTTGTACTTTGTGTGTGTATGCATATATTTTAATCTTTAAATCTATAACGTATATCACGCTGAATCCCGCATATAGCAGGGTAGGCAGCGGGAACCGAGTACCAGGTTACCCGTATTTTTACGCACGCGCTGACCAATTTTCGAGATGTTACGTGTAGAATGGGGTAATACAACGTCGCGCTTTGTCTTTTTACTCCCTGCACAAAATTTGACTGTAAACACGATGATTGTGAGTTCGATTCCCATTCAGTGAAATAATTAATATTAATTTCCTTTCTCTGGTGACTAGACAAAGCGCAGGGCTTAATTCCGAAGCACACACAATATCTCAAAAATTGAACGGCACACAAAAAGGAGTGTCTGAACACTAATTTCCCTTTGCCTATCTGAATTGTAAAACCAATTAACACTTTACAGTAAACTATCCTTAACGATATTACATTATATAGATTAGTTTATTTGTTTAGACGCCATCAGATCTAAGATTTTTAAATTAAAATCTGATTGAATTCCCCCACAAAGCCTATCATTATCGTGCGTTTGAAATATTACTTGAGTACAGTATAAGTGTGTGATGGTTAGTTAAATTACAGTGTTTTGATTAATAGTGAGTTATTAATTAAAAGATTTTTTTTTTCAAATAGCTGTTAAATGGTTGTGAAAGTTAGGTATAGTTTTTTTATATACATGGCCTATTTTTTTTGTTTTTTTTTAACTCGCACGTCAATAAAACGTCAATTCGTTATATATTATTTATCGAAGAGATGAAATAAGTAATAAAAATATCAAAAATGATCTTTTGATATCTTTTCGCATTATTTCACATATATCAGAGTAGGCGGAGGGAAGCTTGTGTTAAAACAATCTAATCCACACTTTTCCCCCAATTTTCAAGAAATTGCGTATTGCATGGTGGAACTTAACGCCGCACTTAAACATCACCGTGTAGTATATTTAAAGTTATATTTATAGTTTCCAATATAAACTCATCTCATCATATTCTACTATCAATTTAGATATTACACAGACAGGCTCTAAGTTGTTTTTTTGCGTTGCCCTAAGCGCTACCACAGCTATTAATGTAACATTAATTTAATTTAAGTACAGGTTCCATATTTCTAACCACTTTTTGTTATTATCTTGTCATTTTAGATTAAAATATGAGAATTAGCTAACGGCATTAGACTTGAGTTTATTATTTCTTATAATTTTTTTCAAGTCTCTTGTTGTATAGAGGCAGAGAGTTCGACTGTAAATAGGATGGTTTTAGGTTCGATTGCCACTCAGGGGAATAAACTATTTTCATTTCCTCGTTCGATAAGTTTATTTATAAAATTGTATTATACACTTCTCTGGAAATGCGTCGAAGCGCTTTACCCTAGATAATAAAAATAGCACCTTCGTCATCATCATCATTTTTCAGAACGTTTTTTTATTAGTAAAAAAAATCAAAATCAAATCAAATCAGCTTCACGCTGTATCCCGCACACAGCAGGGTAGGCAGAGGGAACCTAGTCTTTATTAGTAGATACTACAATATTATTATTTTTCATAAATTAAATACACTAATAAGTGATGCCCATCCCGTCGTTGTGCACACAAGCGCGGCGTTGTGTTCCGTCACTCAATAAGAAATGAAGCGGAACGTGGAGAAGTGGTAATTTATAGGTATTTTGTAGAAAAAAAGTTAACACATTATATTTTAATTGAATTTCAACTTTAGTTTGTCAATTTTATTCGCCGCGTAATCAGAACCATAGGCCATTTCTCGTAAAGTTACAATTACGAAATATGGCAAGAAGTGAGAACTTTTATTTTTAGCTGCACGTTGTATCCCGCACACAGCAGGGTAGGTAGAGGGAACATAGTGTTAAGACACTCCGTTCCCCACTTGCACTTGCACAAGTGAGGACTTGCAGTACAAATAAAGGGAAAAATGGAATTTTTAAACACAAAAAATATATGATTGATTGATTATAAATTGCAGCAAAAACCTTGCGACGTACTCAAAAATATTTTAAAAATTATCCCACCGCTGGACATCCCACCATTCATACATTTTTTTAAAGGATCAGAAATGTATGGAAGCTGTCATCTTAAAATTTTTGTTCGCAAAGAATTTATTGTTTATTCCATGTCTTTTCTTGGAGGCGATTTCGTCTGAGTGGTTTTTAATACAAATGTAGATGAATTAAATTGATGAAAAAAATATATATATTGTTTTATTTTTTTTACTTTCACGCTGTATTCCACATATACCACTGGAGGGAACCTAATGCTATGAGCCCCAACCTAATGCTAATGTTATGTTCCTCATTTTTCGCAAAATTTTCGCGACTGTACATTTTGGGTGACGGAACTTAACGCTGTTCTTTAAAGCCTACCAGAGCGAGAAAATCAAAATAATTTAAATATGAACCTACAACCCCCTCTTATGCTCTCCTACGTAAGTATTTATTTGTTACAAAAACAAATAAATACTTCAACATATACTTATACATCCCAACGGAATGTTTAAATATCAATAAAATTAATAAAACGATAAACACATAACATTACAAGGTGCACCAATCAATCATTATATAATTTTTAAATTCCGCTTACTTACTTGTATTGTGGGAGGACAGATCCAGGAAATGCTTGTGAAGAAAAAACGTAACAGGAAGTGGGACAGGTGCTGGCTGTCCGTCCGTCTGTCCGAAACTTGAGATTCCACTTCAAAGGGCCGCAAGAAATGAGCGCTGAGTTAATTGTCGTTGCGATTTATTGTGTTTTCTCTCTGTTTTACATTTTTTTTTATTTTTTTTCTATGTTTCACGCTTTATTTCTAGCAGGAGAGCCTGAGAGAACTGAGCGCCAAACGCTAGTGTGTACTGAATATCTTTTTCGGCTCTTCCATTGTCATTTTTATAAATGCCTGCGGTGACCGCATGATTTTCAAATTATTTTGTTACATACTAGAGGCTTTATATGGTTTAGCATGGTAAGAAGGCAGACATTTGGGTGATTTTTTTTTACTTTTCATTATTTTTGTTACTTTTTTAGTTCCCTGATTTAAAAGGTAAAATTTGTTTTCTTTTAGTTTGTCCATCAGTCCATCTGTCAAGACCATTTATCTCGAGATTATGTGGCGGTCTTATCAAGCCTTAATTAATATCAAATATTCAGGTGTACAGTCCTTAGAAGCATAGAAAAAACATTTTTTAATTCAACACAATTAAAAAATACGAACATTGGTATATTTTTGTATGAAATATGTCGCGTAATCAAAATATTACAGGGTATTTCCCGTGGGCCTACAATTATGAAATCTGGCAAGAAGTGAGAACTTGCAGCAAGAAAAACATCCGAAAAATGGAAATTATTATTTATATTATACCTAGATAAATACAATTCATATGAAATGATTGCATTCGCAAACTTACTTAATTTTTTTCTCAGCTTTTATAAGTTGCACTGTCCGTTGATCTACAATTCTGAAATTGGTAGGGAACCCTCTGCAAGCAGGACCGCCTCGCACTTGACCGGTTTTTATATTCACGCTGTATCCAACATTTAGCAGTTTACAAAGAATTGTGTGTTTTGTGGTAAAACTTAACGTGCCTTGTTAACATAACAACGGTACGGGAAATAAAGATTATTTATTCACCCAAGTGGGAATCGCCATTCGCCGAATTTATGCCGTGTGATCCCGGCCTAGAATAGGATCATCCTAGTACTGGTGGTGTCGTAAGAGGCGACTAAAGTACGTGTGGTAGAGTCACTTTGCCAGCAATGGCAACACGCATGGGCAGACTTGACCGGATCATTACCACTCTCGTCATTTAAAACCGGCGTAGTAGTGGCTTCATATCACTGCGTTTCGCATCAGGTAATTTCGGGGCGGCTCCGGCGTCCAACCCTTCTTAAAGGCTGGCAACCTGTAGCTCCTCTGGTGTTGCACGGGGTCGTGGACGGCGGTAATCACTTACCATCAGATGACCAGAACGCTCGTTTGCCGTATCCTTTTCCATAATAAAAAAAAATCGAACCCACAACCATCATCTTTACAGTCAGATGCTGTGCCACGACGGTTTCCAATACAATACACCAATCTTTTATTGACAAAAAAAGACATAAAAATCAAAATTCAACAATAAACATCACAAATTATACTTCTTAAAAAAAACTTTCATCGATTGGCACAAAATTTACATTGTTGTAATGGAATTTTATCCGTACGATTCCGAACCAGGTTTTATTGAATATAAATATTTTCTTACAAAAACTATCGGCGGCAGGTGAGAGGCACGTCCGCCCATTGAGGTAATCACTCATACTGTTAACTGAATTCTTTAAATATGAACAATAACATTCCTTAATAATATATCTTCGATATTAGGACGATGTCCAAGATGCGCGGGTTCAAATCCTGCTACGTTTTGTTTAGCTTACTTTGTATCTTACACTTAGCAGGTGTACCCTGGGAACCTGGTATTAAGACGCGCCGTTCCTATTAAGACTTTGGTTGCTCATTTTCTACCGAATGCTACAGGCATTTCGTGTTGAGTAGCGGAATTCAACGCCGCGTTTTGCCTCTTTACACACAACCAGTTGCGTTTACAGCCGCACGCTTGTGCCCCTGCGCCATGACTGCCCTAATTATTTTTTTTGTTTTTTTTTTAGTTTGGTTTGGTTCCGCCACTCTACACGCAGTGCATCCAGAATTTGGCGGAAAGTGGGGAACGGAGTGTCTTAAAACTAGGTTCCCTCTGTCTACCCTGCTTTGTGCGGGATACAGCGTGAAGCTAAAAAAAAATCGACATGTAAATAATACTTTGTTCCAAAGAACTCAAACAGATGTTACGAACTCGTGCCGACGCATGCTTACACAGTGTTCATATAAACGATGTTACGAAATTACACCTTAATTGCCCTTTTTCAATTGATCTCTATTTTTTGTTTTGTAAACATGCTGCATACGTATGTATGTAGGGAAGGCAGTTGTTTAACAACTGTACTATTGACGACAGGTGTTTGGTACAATTTAGTGTTTCTTTTTTGGACATTTTTGTTACATTTAAATTTTATAGATCGTTGTTTATGTTTAAATAGTCAGAATATTTTTGTGTCATTATTTAATAGTAATATCAATTCATTTACCACACATTTTCATTTCCTCGCCCTGGTAAAGAGACAAAGCGCGGCGTTGAGTTAAACCAATTAACACTCAGTGCCTCAAAACTTGGGCGATGCGTAAATAAAAGAGTGTCTTAACACTAGGTTTTTAACCATACAAGAATATTTATCAATAATGGCAACCCTAGACAAAAAAGTACGTGAAAACTCTTAAGCCATCGACAGGTGTAAAACGAAACAATTTTTTATTACTGTGCTATTTTAACAAGCAGTTAAGAGTTTAATTAATCATACATTTTCTTTTATTTTTTGAGACTGAGAAAAGCAACTGATGATTTTAATTGCAATTAGAAAATAACATATTTGTTTAAGCTCGACGTTGAGTGCCTTCACCCAACACGCAATGCCTCCAGATAAGGCGGAAAACGGAGTGTCTTAACACTATACTGCCTATACCTGCTCTGCTATATACGGGATACAGGTGATGTTAAAAAATACGATTTATTATAAAAAGAACGTCTTTCAGATCCAAAATTTTTTTTAAACAAACGTTAAATAAACAAAATTATCTCTTGTATATGATACAGATTAAAAAAATAAATGCAAATGGATTATAAAATTAAAAGTAAAAAGAGTAAAAAAAAAACAAATATCTACTACCATATCTTCCAAGTATTAAAATCCACTGCCATACCTTCCAGTAAGTAAGTATTAAAAATAGTTATCTCCATAGGTCTACATGTTTACTACAAACAGTATATAAAGCCCGCTCATTTGCAATATCTCAGCTAACGATGATAACAATCCATTAGTGTATTATACGTTTAGTTTATTGATAAACCTTAGAAGCTTTCTGATAAGAGCTTTTATGTTGAAATAATAGATATATAATATTAGTTTTTATGAGGCTAGTCGTGGCGCAGGGGCACAAGGTGTGACTGTAAAACCGACTGGTTGTGGGTTCGATCCCCACTCGAGGGGATGAAATATTTACTTAAATTTATATTTCCATTTCTTCGCTCGGGTGTCGAGGACAATCGCGGCGTTAAGTTCTGCCACTTAACACGCAATGCCTCCAGAATTCTGCAGAAAGTGGGGAACGTAGTGTCTCAACACTGGGTTCCCTCTGCCTACCCTGCAGTGTGCGGGATACACCGTGAAGCTGATTTAGTTTTTTATAATTAACTTCACGTTGTATCTCGCATATAGCAGGATTGGCAGAAAACGATTTAGTGTTAAGAGACTCCGTTCTCCACTTTCCGTGGAATTTTCAAGGCATTGCGTTTTGAGTGACAGAATTTTTTGCCATAATACTAGAGCGAAGAAATGAAAATATTAGTAATAATAAATAGTAACTCATTCCCCTGAGTGGGGAAGAAAGAAGTTTGTGAAGTATGTTAATTTAACCTTTTAACTATAAAAACAGATTTTGAGGCCAGTCGTCATGCAGGGGCACAATCGTCTGACTCCAAACGGTTTGTAGGTTTTGGGTTCGATTCGCTGCGGCGTTGAGTTCCGCCACTCAACACACAATGCTTCCAGAATACTCTCCTACCTTGCTATGTTCGAAATACAGCGTAAAGATGAAAAAATATATAAAAGGAAACTAAGCTGCTGGTGCCAAGTCTATAAATAATATTTTATAGAAAGAATAATACATAATTGCAAAAGTAACGAGTAATTATGGCTAACCCCATGTATACAAGAATATATTATATACAGCACAAATAAAACAAAAAAACGTCCAAATATTAGAACAGCCAAAAACAATACATAATCGTTAGCGTAAAATACAAGCGTGCAAAATACAAATACTAAAAATATACAAGGACACGGCAATGAACTCCGCGGACTGTCGTAACTAGCGAGTGATTAGAGTTTTATTTTTACGTAAACGTTTTCTGTGACTCCGTTGTTGCTCAGTGAGTATATGTAGCATAGTTCACTAAGGTTGCTAGTTGAAATTTAATTTGATTAAGAATTTAATTTTAACTTTAAAAAAAGTATATAAAATTAAATCGTAACTTACAAATTCGGTTGTTCGGTTCGGTCACATGAAATTACTTTTTTTTCCCTCTACATTTCCAAAGGAATCTTTTCTTAGCCTCACGCTGTATCCCGCAAATAGCAGGGTAGGCAGAGGGAACCTAAGAACCTGATGTTAATACACTCCGTTTTCCACTTTCGTTCAAATGACAAGTATTAAATATTTCTTTTTTTTTATTTTTTCAGTCCAAATGGACTAAGAATTGAACTAACAACCGTCGCGCTTAACGTCTCACGCAAAAAAAAAACATTATTTCAGTAATTTTGCCGTACAAAATACAAATATTTTCCTATTTCATAATATACTAGTTGTATAATATAAACAAACATACTTATTTATATGTATATATATGTAGATATGTGCATTATCGTGTCAGTGACTGTCACCATCCTGTCATACTTTATCTCGTGCTCGCCCTTTTCAGTGATGACACTTGACCGCGAGTCTAGCTTGAACGTCTCTATTACATTTAATAGTTATGTTTTTTATTTTATTTTTATTGTTTAACGGTTTCATTTAACGCAAGTTGTGGGCTCGATTTCCACTCGAGGACATGAAATATTTAATTTCATTTCTTTGCTCTGTTGTTAATGGCTCCAGAATTCGACGGAAACTGAGGACTGGATTATTTGAACACTAGGTTCCCTCTCTTTCATCACCTTCTCTTTAATCACCTTTAGTTCTGATGACGATATTTTATGTATTATTGGTATGTACTCAATAGTACTGTAAATCTAAGATGGCCACCGTAACAAAGTCGCGGACTATATATTTTTTAAAATGCTTTCAACATAGGTATCAAGTGAAAGGGTTTACTTAGCTAATACAATTTTTCATTGTTATTTTAATTGATAATCTATTTATGTTATAGTCTGTTGGCACTATAAAATAATTGAATCGAAAAAATATAAAATACTTCTAGAAAACGTTGAACGTAGCGGGATATGAGCGTCTATGCGCCTCTTGAAAACCGTCCAATTTTTATGTTTTCGAAATAAGTATTTTTCTTTCCTAAGTGTAGAATAATAACACTTTAAGTACATTAAAAACCAAAAAATATACTTAAACTTATTCTTAAATATTTTTTATTTGATTCTCACTGTATCCCACACATAGGAAGGTACGCATAGAAAGCCTAGTGTTAAGATAATTTAAAAAATATTCAAATGTTTTATTTTATTACCAGAGCGAAACAACTAAAATAATTAAATTTCCCCTTATAGAAATCGAACCCACAACTGTCGCGTTACACTCACATACCGTGGCAACACAGCCTCTGTATTAAAAATAAAAAATTAAGCCTTAAATGATATGACACTTACACTTTCAACAACACTTGTTGAATTGATATGAAATATACATTTTAAATAAATTAAAATTAAATTAAATTAGCTTCACGCTATATCCCGCACACAGCAGGGTAGGCAGAGAGAACCTAGTGTTAAGACACTCCGTTCCCCAATTTCTGCCGAATTCTGGAGGCATTGCGTGTTGAGTGGCAGAACTCAACGCCGCACTTAACCTCGACACCAGAGCGAAGAAATGGAAATATAAATTTAAGTAAATATTTCATCTCCTCGAGTGGGGATCGAACCCACAACCAGTCGATTTTGCAGTCACACCTCGTGCCGCTGCGCCACGACCGGCCTCAGCAATATACATTTTAATCTTATATTTAAATGTTACAAATATACCATTACTACTTGTATTATCGTCGTGTCCTCAAACATGACAGGACCATATCCTCGTATATTTCGCGTCCAATATAATAGCGGTTTTCTTAAGTGTAGTGTAAAATATATTTCTTATTGAGCTTTAACTTAAAATACATTTAAACTTGACTTTTATGATGAGTTAGTGATAATTTAGTTTTATTGATTTTACCAAATTTATGTATGTATATTTATGTTATATATAAAACTCTTCTCCAAAGTGATTGAGAAAGAGCGCACAGACGTTACTTCTGGACTTAGATCGCTAAGATTTTTCATGTAGATAGTTTAGGGAGTGTAAGGGAATACAAAATTTTCCAAAATTCCTACGAGAATGTAGGTTTTTTGGTCGACACCAACGAATTTTATATTTATTTTATATTTTTTATACCAGAGATTTTGTAAAACTGTTGTTTAGAAAGGCTAGCCGATATTTCAACCTTCTGACTGCTTACGCATGATGGTTCTGATCTCGCATAGCTGAGTAGGATGAGGTTACCTTTGAACCTAATGTTAAGACACTCCGGTCCTCTTGGACTCACTTCCGTTCCCTGGTTTCCGAAGAATTCTAGAAGCATTGTGTGTTGAGCGGTGGAACTCACCACATGCAATGTCACGAATTCTGGCAGAAAGTGGAGAAGGGAAGTCTTGACATTATGTTCCCCTCCCTACCCTGCGATGCGATGAAAAGTGTAAAATATTTTTTTTTTCAACTAAATCGATAAAAATCGATCAATCGTATATCTTTTGCACGCACAAAACGATTCTCGTAACAAAAACGAAGCCATCGATTAAGAGTATCGATCGATACATAAATCATTTTGCACTTTAGTGTAGTGCCCAAGCACTTGTTGTTTCATATAAACATTGACAGTTTAATAATTTCCTTGAATAAGCAACAAGGCGTTATAAAATTGAGATCGAATAAAAATATTTTATGGGGTCCATAAAGTGATGTTATCGCGCGTGGCATTTCGGATACACGATTCTTGATACGAACTCGTTTGAAGTGAAACCATTCTCATATAAATTGGGCACAGAGTAATTTATGTATATGGGGAAATAACTTAAATAAGTTTTGTAAATCGATTAAAATTATAACGCCTTTTTACGTAGGTTAAGGTCTGATATCCACTCGGATGTCAAATCTTTAAACTACTTTAAGCTTTTCTTTTTTCTGTTCTATTAACACGCTTAAATTCGAGCAGAAAGCTGAAAACTGTGTCCTAGCATTAGGTTCTCTGTTTAGATTATTATGCGTAACAAAACGTGAGGCCTAGTTTTTTCGTATATTATCTTCTTTATTTTTAATGATTATCCGAAAATTGTTATGGTTCTGTTGTGTCTTTAGATCTACCTTTGTTAAATAAAAATCATATTCTTATAAAATATGCAAGGATGTCACGGTGAGAATGAAAAAGAACATGCTCAGCTGGTTTGGGCACGTCGAACGAATGAGTAATGGAAAATTGAGAAAAAGATTTATGATGGAAAAGTGTGCGGTAAGAGAGGTAGGGGGAGACCTCAGTTGATCTTCGAAAACACAGTATCAAAAGTACTGGCGGAAGGTCACTTAAAAAGGAATGCATGTATAAAGAGGTTGATGCCAGTGGACGAGGCGAAAGAGGTACGTAGAGACCGTAGCGTTTGCTGCTCCGTTCTCTCTTACTGCTCCGCTCGGGATACAGCATGAAGCTAAGTTAAATTATGTTATAAAATTTACAAATATAGTAGGCAGATGAATCCTGACAGCCTGGTGTTAAGAAAATCCGTTTCCCATTAAGATACCACCACTTTCCACTTAATTTTGAAGTATTGCGTGTTTAGTGGCGTAACTCAACGCCACACCCTGTCTCATTTCATTCTTTAAAATACAACCTTTTGATAGTTAAATATTTTAGTATTCCACGTAGAAAATTGTAATACTAATATAAGCATCCTATATAGAAATGAAACGTATTATATCATAGGAGTATTTCAAGTCAATCAGTACTCGAAGTTATTTATAAAATTCTTGGAACAATTGCTTGAGTCAGAGAACGAGGGCGTCCTACGTTAATGTATACATACGAGTACATGCATACTTGACAGAAAATCATATATGTTTTTTAGCTTCACGCTGTATCCCGCACATAGCAGGGTAGGCAAAGGAAACCTAGCGACGACCTCGTTCCCAATTAAGACACTGCTCTATTTTCTATCGAATTTTTGACGCATTGTGTGTTGATTAGCGGAACTTAACGCCCCATTTTGCCTCGTCACCAGAACGAGGGTATGTTGGTATTCAGTTATTTTATATGTATACTAATCATAATTTTTCGTTCTTTTCAGGTAAAACAAATCAGTTCAAGGTGTTGGACATCGAAAATGTAATAAAATATTTAGATGGTAACCACATCAATAGGTATCAAAAATAATTTTTCGAACTTATATGACATACTCACATTTTGCATTTTAGCTCGTTTTTTTTACAGTTAGTTTACAATTGCCCATCAGATTATCAATTCGACTGTATTTTTTTGTTTTTTACCTCAGAACTTTTGACCGGGTTACTCTATTTCTGACTATCATGTAAGTCTTAAATTTGCATTAATATATGCGTGACCAATGAAGGAATAACATATTTCAGATAACCGATATCGATGATGAAAGTTTGGTTAGGTTCTGATTATGGGATCCGAATGAATTTGAAGAAATCGGTTTTTTTGTTGCTAAAAATTATAATTATGTTATCAAAACGGAACAAAACTTTGGGACTCATATTGTAGAAGTTTTTCTTCTCGTTACACTACTTCTAGACTATCAGTCGAGGCCTTAAGTCCGAATGGGGAGCATGTCCAAGTATGCAGTACGACCCTGAGAGGAAAGTTTTAATGGGTGGTAGAAATCCCAAGTCCCTTTCTAAGCAAATCCAAGAAAATTCCTAAATTGTATTTGGTAATATTTTGGTTATAAAGACTTTCTAATGTTTCTTCCAAGAGAACTATTAGAGGCAGAATAACTACCACTTTTTTCTTACTATCAGCACATGTAACCTAACGGGGTTCAAAACAGTTTATAATTATAACATTTAGCTCTAAGTGCGTTAAACTACATTCTAAATAAACTACGCACTAATTCAGCGAATGGCGCGGCCGCCTCGTTACAGTGTACCGTGGAGTGTTTACTGTATAGGAGAAACTAATTTTGTTGTAACGCAAATACTCGGGCCTCGGCATACAGAATCAAAATAATGGTGCGAATACACAGACTGCACGACTGTTGTTTTGACATAGAGTATTTTTTTCTTTTTTTTTTTTGTTGTTAAATAGAAAAAAAATCAAATAAATAAATTTCGCACATAGCAGGGTAGGCAGAGGGAACCTAGTGTTAAGACACACCGTTCCCCTCATTCTGCCGGATTCTGAAGGCATTGCGTGTTTAGTGGCAGAATTCAACGCCGCGCTTAACCTCGACACCAGAGCGAAGAAATGGAAATATAACTTTAAGTAAATATTTCATCTCCTCGAGTGGGGATCGAACCCACAACTAGTCGGTTTTACAGTCACACTTCGTGCCGCTGCGCCACGACTGGCCTCATATCAATATATCATCAATTTTAATAATGATTGTGCGTGTTGGCGACAGTTTTATTTATTACTCCTCGGTCGAATGAGTTATAGGAGTGCTAGAGCTTCTATGTCGGAGGTGAGGTACAGAAAATCTGATGTTAAAACACTTTGTTACCCACCTTCCATCCATTTTCCAAAATTTCTGGTGAATACTTTAAATAAGTAAATATAAAAAAGTAACCAAATATAACCTATCCAGATACTTTTTACTCTGCGTCCGGATCTGTTTTTTTTTAATGTAAATTATAAAAGAATAATACAATATGTTATACCTTGAAACGTCTGTTACAATATTCTTTGGTTTCGTTGACATGCGGCCATTTACCGCACTCGTGTAGGTCAGGGACTTGCCCGGTTTCCTTTAAGCCTTGTTCCGTATTTTATTTTTTACTAATAAAGATTTAACTTAAACAATAAAAAAATGCTACTTGCTTTTCACGTATAGCAGAGAGTAGCAGATATAACCTAGTGTTAGGAGATTTTATTACCTACTCTACGCCCAATTTTTTTGTCATCTTGTATTGATTGGCGGAACTCAACGCCGTACTTTGTCTCGCCAAAGCGGAGGAATAAAAATAGATGGTGTTCTATAGGCCTCTTTCAACTTAAATTTAAAATATCATAATATAATAAATAAATTCATATATCTTAGAAATCTAAAATGCCGCGTACAATATTAAACCATATACTCGTATATTATATTTTATATGCGGAATTTAAAACTATTAGGTACCCGAGGTAACTCTGACCGCAGCGAAAGTGCAGCCAATTACATCAAAACAATTACATTATGTTAGGTACATAATATAAATACATAAGTATAACTTTCTTCGATAAATGGGCTCTACAACAGAAAAATAACTGTTCCATTTGAACTAGTTGTTTCTGAGATTAGCGCGCTAAACAAACAAATCTTAAAATAAACTTAAAAAGTGTTTCAACAAAAAATATTAATATAAATGTATTTACTCACAAATATAATATTAAGTAAAATACTTCTTATTTGGTAGCAAAAAACATTTAAGACATTATAATAAAAATCAATTATTACAAAATCATTTACAAAATAAAACTTTTTAACCGACTTCAAAAAGGAGGAGGTTCTCAATTCGATTGGCATATTTTTTTTATTGTAGCTAAGTACAGCCTTCCTACAGTGACATCGCCGTCTCACCGTGGGAACAGATGCTGTCGTTTGTTTACCCCCCGGTCATTCCCACCGACTACCAGAGATGGATGATAAAGCTATACAACTAGTTTTTGTAGTTCCATTCTTTTGTATCAGCGGTGGTGGTGGTGACATAATGCACGAATTGTGAATTATTATGGAAACACTGGTTGTTTTTATTAAACTGTTTTTGTGAAAATTATTAGCTGTGGTTGGTTTGTTTAATTAGTATTGGTTGTGTTTTGCGATATTTTTTTAAATATGTTGTGGATGTTTTTAAAAAAAGTCCGGCCGTCTTATTGTAAACACGACAGTTGTAAGGCTGATTTCTATTTAAGGAAATTAATAATATTAATATCCATGTGACAGACGTTGTGGCGCGGGGGCACAAGTGTGTGACTGTAACGCGAAGGTTGTGAATTCAATTCCAACTTGGGAGAATGAATTTTAAATTATTAATATCTTATTTTTTTCACTCTGTCACCATGGCAAGAGCCGTTGCATTCCGCCACTTAACACGCAAATAAATATCTTAACACTAGGTTCCCTCTCCTTACCTTGCTATATGTGGGATACACCGTGAAGATAAAAAAAAATACTTTCTAACATTTTCAAATTTTAAATATTTACCTACTCTAAATCTCAGGATGCTAAATAAAGCCAAAAAGAGTTTCTTCTTAACATGTCTTAACCATATACATATTTACTTTACACAGCGAAAGAACCTAGGTCACTTTGTAAAATAGAAAAACCCATATCACTTGCCACAACTCTACAAGCCTCCTAATTTCTAAATGAGCGGAGCGTACCAAACAGGATATGGGTAACCGCTTTAAGTCCATGAATTCAAATATTCTTCCTGCATATAAAAATATACTTATGATGATTAGTTTATAATAAATTATATATGACTTCTATGTTTCTTAGTAGTTTTTAATAGTATCATTAAAAATAAAAAATCAGCGGGGTAAGCGGAGGGAACCTAGTATTAAGACACTCCGCTCCCCACTTTCCTCCGAGTTCTGGAGACATTGCCTGTTGAGTGGCGGAACTCAACGCCGCGCTTTGCCTTGACACCAGAGCGAAGAAATGAAAATATAAATGTAAATAAATATTTTTTTCCTCGAGTGGGGATTGAACCTACAACCAGTCGATTTTACAGTCACACTTTGTGCCCTGGCGCTACGACTGGCCTCAATTTATAATAGTATCATAATGTAATAAAATGTTATAATTATTGTTCCAATTCACACATCTTTAGTCTTTAAAAAAGTATATATAAGTATAATGCGACAGAAATAATCCCCGGATTTTCCTTTTTCTCTTCTATGTTTTCTTTAAAAAAAAATAAGCAATGACCACCATAAAAAAAAGTCGAAAAGAAACTTCTTCTAAAATATCTTTCCGTTCTCGTTTCACTAAGTATATTGAGGATCAACATTTTTCAAATTTTAAAAATCTTAGCAATTACATTTAGATAGCAGAAATTTGTAAGTGTCACAAACATGCTGACAACCGTATAAGAATTTGGACGAAGCTCTGTAGCAACCTATGTTTTAGTGTTCAAATTGGGGAAAGAAGCGGGTTCGATTCTCCGTTACGTTTCACACTTCAAAAAAGTTACTTTACCATATTAAAAACTGCCTAGGAGTAAACACAGTGTTAAAACCCTCACACGTTAATCACTTTCATTCCCCCATAACGGAGTTCGAACCCACAACCACTGCGCTTACAGTCTCCCATCCTCGACGGACCTCATCTAATGATGAAACTGTTTATATCATTCTGCACTCATTCATTACATACAACTATACGTGTGGTATTGCGTAAGACGCTCGAGTGTCGGTCTCCGAGGCCCCATTGTGGTATACTGATTGACGTTTATTTACCACTGTACTGTACCTTGATTACACTCTTGTATCAATATTTTAAAGTACACTTCAAAAGGGAATTGTATAGTACGGTCGACGAGTCGTGGCCGCCCTGAAGTTATGAGTAGATGGCTACGTGGATTTGGTTCGGTGGCGTAGCTAGGGTATTTGCTGCCTGGTGCGGCTTAGGACTTGTTGCCCTTTAAAATGGTCAAAATAATTACAGATTTCAAACCACAGTAGAGTAGATATATAATTTTTTATTGCTTCAAAACTATAATAACTATATATAAGTTATAATGGGGGTACAATGGTGTGTCAAGTGGCGACGAATGCGGCGTTGGAGACCGCCACCCAACACGCCACGAGGTGGAGGACGGAGCTACAAATAGCTACGTGGAATGTAAGAGGAGGGATGGAAGAAAAGATGAATAAATTATTAGATGCGATGGATGATAGAGATTTGGATGTC
>JAATLQ010025080.1:0-50464 GCA_013421005.1 Heliconius erato x Heliconius himera
AAATTTTCAAGTAAATCGGTTCAGTAGTTTCAGAGAAAAATGCGGACAACAATATGTCGACAGACAGACAGACAGACAGACAGACAGACAGACAGACAGACAGACAGACAAGAAATTCAAAAAAAATCTTTTTGCTTTCTATTAGTCTTTTTAAGTGTCCCTCTATCCATTTCAGTCAAAATTACTAAATGTACAGACAAAATATTTTTACTGTCTTATTATATATAGAGATAATAATTTATATGAGTTAAATCACATATAAAGATAAAGATGATATTTGTAATTACAAATATTAAATATATTTCTGCTTTAAAAATCGTTTTTTATTATTAATTCTGGAGAGGCAACGTTTGGTGTTAAAAAACTAATATAATAAATTTGTGAAAAACTCATGTGTTTGAATGGTCAACTATTTTAATAAACACTTTTTTTTACTTTGGTAAAATAAATTAATAACATTAACTTCTTTCTATGCCATATTAAGTTTAAATTGTTTTAAATAGAAATAGAAAAAAATAATAATATGAATATATATTTTTTTCAAAACCTAATTATAATTATAGAACTTATAACATGTTAAAGTAGCAAAGCAGTAATTATTTCCAAAGTTGTATTAACATCGAAAACAATAGGTTTCAATTTTAAAACTGTTTTCTATAAATAACGAAGGATGTTTCTATATTTGTAAAGACGAGTTCTGTGACAAAAACTTAAATGACAAGGTCAAAATGGTGGCAAATGTGTAGTAGTAACCTGTATATTTTTTACCAACGAAGGTGCATCTGCTAAGTATAGGGCTATTGTCGCCGGTACCAATACGTACGGTGACATCGATGATCGAGCTTACTTACTACTACTTACATAGTGGTGCGCGTGCGCATGCTCTCGGTCGATCCACTGCGCAGTCCAAAGCGCGCGGAGCGTATGCACGCACGGCTTTACTTTACTATAGACTTTGGGTTCGTAACAAGGGTCGACGTGACCCGCAGTACGATGGAGTGGTGTTAGTGACTTTTTATTGGACTACCTTCACACGTGATTGACATTTATGATGCATGTAAGTTTTATATATTTTTTTTATCTTATAATATATAATCACAATTTTAATTTAAAAAATGATGATGATTCCATGAAATTGAAATGGATAACATTAGAAATATGACAATAGACAAAGAAAACCAAAACAAAATAAAAACTAAAAATATTTTTTTAGTTTTGATAAGAAAATTAATTATTTATTTAGTTGTGCATGTCCACCTTGAAATTTAGTCATCCGTTTAAAAGTTAATGGTTGTTGAACAATATTTTATTTAATAGTATCTAATTAGTAGATATATTTATATATTCCGTACTTGACCTGTGCTTAGAAAAAATAAATCATTTATCGCTTGCTTTTGATATACTTAAGCATTAGTTGTATTTCTTGTAACAAATTCTTTATCCTTAGGCCGTCTTGGCACAGGGACTCAAGCGTGTGACTGTAAACGTCACGTTTGTGGATTCAATTCCCCCTCGGGGGAATGGATGATTAATAATTAATAAAAAGCGTTGAGTTCGACTCGAAAGTGAGGAATGGAGTGTCTTATCACTAGGTTAACTCTGCCTATCCTGCTATACGAGTATAAAAAAAAGCTATACAAGGATTAATAATAAAAAAAAATAACTTTTATAATAGTTATCTGTTTATGAAGTCTCTTATTAAAAAGTATGTAGTTTCTTAATAATAAATGTGATCATGTTCATTTCTAGTGAAGCAAAATTAGCCTCATGTTTCTAGAATCCTAAGCGTAACGACGCTAGTGTTGATATGTATGTGTTTTGTTTACATTAACAGCAGTGGCCGTTACGCAGCTTATATTTCTTTTAACAACTTCACTTGATAAGCTTAATTTGCTTTTAAGAAAAAAAAAACAGCTTCACGCTGTATCCCGCACACAGCAGGGTAGGCAGAGGGAACATAGTGTTAAGACACTTCGTTCCCCACTTTCTGCCGAATTCTGGAGGCTTTGCGTGTTGAGTGGCAGAACTCAACGCCGCGTGCTTTTAGAAATGTTGTCATAATACAACTTGAAATAAAATGCTATAAACAAACGTCACGGAGGCGTTGTTGAATATTTATACACATTTACATGAAGATTTATGGTAGGATATATGATTTTTATGGTATTGAATATTGTAGAAAATTTAATAAGGAATAGGGAGGTTACATTTTTTACCAATATTACTTTTATATATTTTTTAATAAATATATTAATAGTTGTTAATTTTAGTTCAGTTTAATTTAGTTGAATATATTAATAATGATGTTTGTCTTATTACTAAAGTCAATATAATGTCGATATATTAAGGTAATTCCTGAATTTAATATATAAACTTAAAATAAACGAAGAATATACATAGATATATTCTTTATTATAAAAACCCTGAAAACGAAATCGGAGGTGCTTAACTAAACGCAGTGATTGTTGGCTTAAATCTCACTTAGGTCAAAGAATATCTTAATTTTTTGTATATGTATATAGATATTTCTTTCATACATTCATTGTCAGATTCTACCAAATACAACGAAGTTCCATTTTAAAAATAAATATATGATGAACATTCGAGATATTTGAGGAAATCTGTGTATTAAAGCTTTAATCAAAACTTACGTATAGTTTGAACTCCTTATCATATATTATATAATTATACAGAAATCGCTCGAGATTTGGGAGTCAATTAAATTGGCTTTCATTATATAATCATTTCGATCGAGATCTAGTTTAATCTATTAATCTAATTATTATATGGCCCAAGAATGATTTATGGTTTGTATTTATAAATTAAAAGCCGGTATAATATACAAAAATTGAGGCTAGTCTTGGCGCAGGGGCACAAAGAGTGACTGTAAACGCGACTGGTTGTGGATTCGATACCCATTCTAGGGGGATATTTATTTAAATTTATATTTCCATTCTTTCGCGCGGCGGCGCAATGTCTCCAGAATTCGGTGGAAAGTGGGGAACGGAGTGTCTTAACAATAGGTTCCCTCTGCCTACCCTGCTGTGTGCGGGATACAGTGGGAAGCTCATTTAGTTTCTATAATATACAAATATGACTTTTATAACGTAATGTACATAAGTGTATTGCCCTGTTATCCACAAGACATTTAATTGTCATTTAATTTTTACGAAAACGAAACTAACTATTTTCAAAAACCATAAAATAATATGAAATTTGGTTAACATCATTGCTTATTTTGTTTTGTATGTATAGTATAAGCGGTGCCTATCGATTAGTATTCTTAAAAGGTATTCTGATCGTGACTTCTTTAAGTAACGTATCAGAATTCATAGATATATACATATATTAAGGAAAATATTTTATTGTGTTCCGATACGATACATAAGTAAAGGGCCTATTAAGTTTTAAGTTTAGTTGTTTTTTTATATTAGTATTTTTTTATGTATATATTATATATGGAACACCACAATTTAAAATAAATTATAAAACAAACCCAGTTATGAAATACTATTACAATGTACATAAATATCAATATTTTATTTACAAAACTTTGGTATAAAAACCTAATGTTTCTCATTCTTCGGTTCATTAATCGTGTCAAGAACGTTTTAACTATGAACTATGGCTACTTTGAATTGATTACAAATAGAGGTTTCCTTGACTATTAAAACTTAAACATAAAATGTTTCAATGATATTGATATAATATACAAAATATTCAACCCTTCCCTGCGCTAGCCATGGGCCTCAAATTTTAATTACTTTCCATATTGCTTTTTAATAACAGGAAGTGTTAATATATCTTCTATGAATAACTTCCACGAGACCAGGAGTGAGGCAGAGTCGTGGCGCAGAGACACAAAGTGTGACTGTAAAATCGACTGGTTGTGTGTTCGATACCCACCGGCAGAAAGTGGGGGACGGAGTGTCTTAACACTAGGTTTCCTCTGCCTATCCTGCTGTGTGCGGGATACAGCGTGAAGCTGAGAAAAAATAACTTCCATACGAGAAGTCTTTAGGGTGTTCAATTATCAGAAAACAGTTTTTTATTTTCTATATTTTTTGTTCGGATGTTTCCAATTCAAATTCATTATAATTCTGTTACATCAAATCACTAAAGCACATGATTTGTATATTAATACCAACGCTATTATATTGAAATGCTACGCCGATTTAAAACAATATAGTCATTTAGCCATACAATCGCATACAAGATTATATATAATATAAAAGTTGTCTGGCTGTTTATGAATAATGAGTTTAAATCTACTAGCATACGACTACGATATGTAGATTCAAGCTTGCGTCACACTTGGCAAGTAGAAGGCATTACAAAATTACGTTACCATTGTTCTGAGCTCACGGAACACCGTTTGTTGATGCATTCTCGATCGGGTTCGAATACGGCCGACGTCATTGTGCATCCTAGTCGATTCCCACACACAGCAAAAATATAATGAAATCACGTAGGAAGTAACGTTAGCAAAAACGCACGACGCTTTGCGGAATCGTAGATATTACTGCAGTGTAAATTCTGCAATCGATATTCTTGTATCGATTTTTTGATCAGCGAAGTTAGGATGCATTAAATTCTACACAGTTAAAATTAATATTGTTTATTGTTTCTAAAAAAATTGCAAAAAATTTTTTTTTAATTAATTTTCTTATAATATAGTATTAAATTTAATACGTGGTATTTAATAATAAAACGTAGACAATTTTGAAAATTAATCAAAATTAAAGAAACGTATAAACCTCTAACATCTTATGGGTGCAAACTTACTGAGGCCGTCTTGGCTTGGTTCGATCCTCTCTCGGGGGAATGAAGCATATTTTGTTTTTAATTTTACCGCTACAGTAGAAAAAGCACGCCATTTTAAACGCGGTGTCTTGAACATGTACATATTTACATCATTGGATAAAAAACTTATTTTATTAACCAAGAGCACTATACTATAAAAATAATACTTAAAAAATCTATTTATATTCTATGACAACAACAAACTCACCGTACTCCTAAAGGAATGCACATCTCTATTATTATACCAACATCACGTCCTAAAATCTTTAATTTACGTCCGGTAGAGACACGTATATCTCCATCTCCACTCTCATACTCCTTTTGATTCCTTGACCTAAGAATACAACAGTTGTAACTTCTTTGAATAACCATTTTGTTGCAAGAATTTCATAGAATTTTGGAATGTGTACGTGTCGGTTTTATATGATAATGTTTAAGTAGTCTATTGTTTTCTATACAAAATAGTATTTTTTTGCATTTGGAAGATTTACTTTGTAATGTTTTACGTCTCTTTGAAGTTATACTTACATAAATATATAGTACTGTTTAATGTTTTTTTCTTTAAAATACAGTTATTATTATTATCATTAAAACAGTTTTTATTTAATGAAATTTACAGTTCTATGAAACAAAAAAAATATCAAAGGAAACTAAGCTAAGTTTTCGTAAATTTGATTCATTTCTTTGTTTCATTTAAAAAAAAATATGATGTTTAATTTAATCACATACTAGCTTAAATTAACTGCTTTTATGACCATTTTAATAGAAATTGTTGGTATGTTTATTAATATTCAAGATTAGTAACATTATAAAACAGAATGAGGGTAGAAATATAAACATTTTGATTTAAAAGTGAACGCAGGTCATTGAATGGGAGAATGTTGAGTTAATAATTAAATATTTATTTAAATTTGTATAGGCTGGGAGAGGAGTTCGGACACTACACTTACCTTTCACGAGGCCCGTCTTGGTTGTGGGTTCGATCCCCACTCGAGATAATGAAATATTTATTTATATTTTCATTTCATCGCTCTGGTGTAGAGGCAAAACGCGGCGTTGAGTTCCGCCACTCAAGACGCAATGCCTCCAGAACTCGACGGCAAATGGGAAACGGAGTGTCTTAACACTAGGTTCCCTATACCTACCCTATATGTACATGTGAATACACTACTAATACTCCCATATGTTCTTACGAGTTCTGAAATAAAAATTTACTACTTATTCGTATAGTTTAAAATATTAAAATTCCATATAAATCCAACCTATCAATATTTTAATTTTATCAAATATTGACAATTCTCTATTACTTTATAGCTATGTTTATTTCTTATTTGTCTAACAAAATGAGAAACTTTTATTATTTTTTAATTTACACCTGGCTAAAGACATTCAACAACTTTTTTAACAAAATGTGAACCTATTTCTGATAGGGCTCCACCTGTCCGAACGGTGCACAGAACTAGTCACTAATTATTTTCTTCTCTTTCACATGTCTTTTGTAGCTGTCAATAATCGGTTTTTCTATATCGTGATAGCAACAATGTTGTAAATTGGAAGTCTAAATCATAAATTATTATCTATTTTTTTATCAGCTTCACGCTGTATCCCGCACACAGCAGGGTAGGCAGAGGGAACCTAGTTAAGACACTCCGTTTCCCACTTTCCGCCGAAATTGGGAGGTATGGCGTGTTGAGTGGCGGAACTCAACGCCATCCTTTGCCCCGAAGAAATGGAAATATAAATTTTAATAAATATTTCCTTTCCTCGAGTGGGGATCGAACCGTCGCGTTACAGTCACATCCTTATGCCCCTGGGCCACGACGGTCTTATTATCTCTTATCTATTTATGTATTATATATACAAATTAATTTAAATTTATAAATAAATTAATTAATTTAAACATCTTTTTTATATTAACAAATCTTAATAATATATAAAATATTATATTAAATTGGAAAGAACAACCACATATCATTTATACGAGCAAGTCGCTGACATTTTAATCTATCAAAATATATCTAATGTGAATTCATTACTACAGTATTATATTATGCAATAAAGAAAAGTAGGACAATAGATGTTATGTGCAACACACAAAATAAATTTCCTTATCAATAACATTTTAATCATCGGACAACCTACTTAATTTTACAAAGCTTTTTTTTTAATTTCACGCTGTATCCCGCACACAGGAGGGTAGGCTAAGGGAACCTAGTGTTGAGACATTCCCTATAACATTTTCTGTCCAAATCTGGAAGTATTTCTTGTTGAGTGGCGGAACTTAACACCGCGCTTGATACCTCGAGTAAAGAACGAACCCACGATCAGCCGCATTTACACGCACTTGTGCCCTGAGGCACAAATGGCCTCATATTAGGCTTAACACCACTAAAGTTTAATATGGACGTATGTAGTAGTAAAATAATATGTCAGGTTTTATGAAAAGGGCAACGTTTGAGTCACATGTATAGACAGCAGTTGATGATGTAAAGTAAATTATTGGAAAACATCGTTGCGCAAGGAGAAAGCGGGAAGCAGTGAGTTACTGATAGTTTACTGGTTTTTTATTGCTGCTTAGCAACTTGTTACTCATTAAATAAGTCTCAAATTATAATAGATATATATATTATAGTTAGGAGCCGTCGGAGGAGGCTTTGGGTTCGATTCCCACTCGGAGGAATGAAGTATTATTTATTAATAATTTATTTTTTTCGCCCTGATACCAAGGCAAAATACTGATGTTGAGTTCTGGCACTCAATGCCTCCAAAAATTAGGCAAAAAGTGAGGAACGGAGTGTCCAAACACTATGTTATTTTTGCCTACTCTGCTATATGCGGGATAAAGGGTAAAGTTGATTTTTAATAAGTAATTATAAGCATCGTTAAAAAACACCACACAGTTCTTGTTTAATATAACATGATAAATTTTGATATGTCTTAATTATTTATATGATGGCGTCGCAAGTTATAGCTTACCTAAACCTTTTCTATATATATAACATAATTTCAAGTTTACACTGACAAAAAATGAAATACGATTCGGGTATCGAACCAATGTATCACAATCCGACACAAATCCCCTCAATTTTTTTTGAACGTTATAGAGATTTTACTCCAAAGAGCTTTTCGGGCTTAAAGAGATAATTTATTTCCAAAGCCTCCCAACAACGGTGTCGTTGCATAACTCTCTAAAACCATAAAAATGTGACATTTCTTAAGTGCATCGTTAATAGTCACGCCGTAAAAGCCGTAAAACCTATTATAGACTAATCAATTTTTACGTAATAACTAATTTTTACGTAACAATAAGCTGAAGCGTTGATATAAAATGGTATCTGCTGTCATCCTTTCAACCAAATGACTTAAAACACTATTACCTATAATGATATTATTGAGGCCAGGCGTGGCGCAGGAGCACAAAGTGTGACTGTAAAACCGACTGGTTGTGGGTTCGATCCCCACTTGAGGAGATGAAATATTTACCTACATTTATATTTCCATTTCTTCGCTCTGGTGTCGAGGCTAAGCGCGCCGTTGAGTTCTGCCACTCAACACGCAAGCCTCCAAAATTCGGCAGAAAGTGGGGAACGTAGTCTTAACACTAGGTTCCCTCTGCCTACCCTGCTGTGTGCGGGATACATCGTAAAGCTGATTAATTTTAACTATAATAATTTATGATATGCTGCAAGATGGGCCTATAGACCACGACCTAACCCGAAAGCTACCTCCCGGGTACCTCAATTAACTAGCCCAAAATCGATGTATCGTGAAATGATATTCCATCGACCGAACCGAACTCGAGGCATAGTACTTTCTCCCTTAGACTTATTTAAAATAGTCTCCAACGCATGATTGACGCGGGGTCCATTGTTACCCTAATCATTACATAACCAGATTCGATGTGCTGTCACTCAAACGAATATTTTCTTTGGATTTTGTTTTGTTAATATCTAATGGTGCGTATACGCGTTTGCCATTTAGTAGTGAAGCAATGATCACGTCCGTTTAACCTATGTACCAATAGTTAGTGAAGATTGTGAATTAAAACTTATTGAAAGACTAGAGGGCGCGCGCGGCTTCGCCCGCTTATTAGGAGGGAATTCTAAAACAACCACGTTCAATCAAATATTTTTAACAGTCTGAATTTAATTTTTTATAAAAATCGGTGACAATTTAAAGATTTTTCCATATAAACTTTCAAACCCTTATTCGAACTCTTAGGGGGTGAATTCTTAAAAACCATGAAACATGTATTCAATGAAATATTTTTAAGAGTCTGAATTTCAAATTTTATAAAAATCGGAGCAGATTAAATTCTTTTTCCATACAAACTTTTAACCCCTATTTCATCCCTTTAGGGTTAAAATTTTTGAAATTCCCTTCTTAGTGGATGTCCAGAATATGAAAATAAACATCTGCCCAAATTTCACGTTTCTACGCACAGCGGTTACGGCTCTGCGTGCGTCTTACCTCAGTCAGTCAGCACAAGTCCTTTTATATATATAGATTTGATTTACGTCGTTATTGTAATCGATATTCTTTGATGGGATTGATCAATCGATTCTAGAATAGGCCCGTCGTGGCGTAGAGGCGTAAAGTGTGACGGTGAACGCGATTGGTTGTGGGTTCGATCCCCAATAAAGAGAAATATTTATCTAAATTTTATTTTTTTCGCTCTGGTCAGAGTTCGAAGCAAAGCGTGGAGTTAATTTTCGTCACTCGACACTCAATGCTTTTAGAATTTGGCGGAAAGTGGGAAACGGAGTGTCTTAACACTAAGATGATTACAATATCATCTTAGTGTTAAGACACTTCGTTTCCCATGTAATTCCTAACGTAATCAATTAAGTTAAATTTATTTATAATGTTTATTTTTATGCATGTAGATTTAGATTATAGTGTTAGATTAAGTTAGTAAGTGGCAACGGAAATGAATGACTGGACTGTCTTAAGCAGATATTGTATAAATACATGTAATAACATAAGTCTAGTTCTAGGTAATATCTATAGAAAAAATATTAAAAGAAATGTAAAAATAACAAAAGGTACGGACCATAAGTCTGTAGTGTAAGTAAGAATTAAAATAAAAAAAACACTAAGATACATCTGCCTATCCTGCTGTTAGAGGGATACAGCGTGAAACTGATTTATTTCATTATTCACTTTAGTATATTATAACTTTGATACTTTACTTACTAAACAAAGAGATTGTTTCACATTTTCACAGATGGAAGTTAAACATGGACTAAATTAACATGCGTTCGCTGATAGCTTACTTGTAATGAAGCTTCTTTGTTTTTCTTAATTAGTACTTAATTAAGATCTTCCTTGAAGTAAAACATAATGAAAATTTATATATGGTCCTGATTTTATCCATAAGTACTAACTTGATGGTAATATAAATATATAACAATATAAATATGATTTTTTTATCAGCTTCACGCTGTATCCCGCACACAGCACGGTAGGCAGAGGGAACCTAGTGTTAAGACACACCGTTCCCCACTTTCTGCCGAATTCTGGAGGCAATGCGTGTTGAGTGGCAGAACTTAACGTTGCGCTTAGCCTCGACACCACAATGGAAATATAAATTTAGTGTCGCACTCGAGTGGGGATCGAACCCACAACCAGTCGGTTTTACAGTCACACTTGGTGCCGCTGCGCCACGACTAGCTTCAATATGATGATAATATAAAATATATAGCTACCCCAACTTACCCGTAGATATATGAAATTTGACTAAAATGTTTTCAATTTTAACTTTAAAAAAATAATACGAAAAAAAAAGTTGTTTGGCGCACAACATTCTTTTAAGTACTTTTTCTTGTCCTTTTTAACCACTGTCGCGGGAGATTGGAGGATGAGGTAAGAAGGTCAGTGACCTCCTTCTCGCCGTGATTCGGTCGAATGCATTATTTCGATTCACCGCAGTCCTACATCATTCCCTTTTGAGAATTCCTTAAGCTTGATACCTTCTACGGTAACCTTGCTTTATTTTGTTTTTTTTGATGATTTTTTGCTTTTCAACCCATTAGACAGAGGGAGAGAACCTAAGAAACTAGTGTTAACACACTCCGTTCCTTATTTGCCATCAAATTCTAGAAGCATTGCGTGTTGAGTGGCGGAGCTCAACGCCGAGATTTATCTCGTTACCAGAGCGAGGAAATATAAATAATAAATATTTTATTTCACCTACTGGGAATCAAACTCGCAATCGGCGCATTTGCACCTACCCAACAATACTTGTTGACTTAAATACTTTACTTATATTGTGAAAACTACATATATCCATCGTTATTTCAAAGTATACCTACTATTTTTCAAATAGGTCTACTATTTTATCACTTTTCTTGAGATAAAACTTAATATTTCCACATTCTATTTTACCTTTTTTTCACATTTTTAGTGTTTTTTATAACATTATTTTGTGATAATATATTATTCAGTTTCATAAGATACAATCACTTACGTTTCGCAGAGGCCTGTTTTCAATGAATATGAATTGACACGCTTACGCATCTGCACAACAATGGCCCGAAATATATGGTCATCGTATTTTGACCTTTGGTGAAGTTGTTTATACTGGAAAAAGAATAAAAACAAACTTTTTTATTAACTTCGCGCTGTATCTCGCATGTAATATGGTAGGTAGAAGGAGCCTAGTGTTAGGACACTCCGTTCTCCACTTTCCGCTGAATTGTGAAGACATTACGTTTCGAGTGGCGAATCTCAACGCCGCGCTTTGCCTCCACACTAGAGCGAAAAGAAATTAAAATATATTTTTTTTTATTTCCTCGAGTACTAATCGAACCCACTACTTTTCGCGTTTACATAGTCACATTTTTTTTGTTTTTTTTTCAGCTTTACGCTGTATCCCGCACACAGCAGGGTAGGTAGAGGGAACCTAGTGTTAAGACACTCCGTTTCCCACATAATCACATGCTTGATAAATAAACATTTTAACGCATAATATTTTGAATAGTATTTTTATATTATTCTTAGCAAATGTAAATTCCATCTATGCCGCATTTGTACTGGGCCACGTCGCATTCCACGTGAATCATATCCTAATTGCTGGTTTCTGCATACCTGTAACACTTACAACTCTCAACTTACCGTTAAAAACCATCAAACAGTCCATTTCCTTTAAGTAATTTTAAAGCAATAACTTTATTGCAATAAAACCGTTTTTTTCTTAATTAGAACATCCATCCACAGATTGTAATCAAATTTATTTGAATGTTATATTTAAAAAAAATCAGACAACAATACTATTAAGTACTTATTTTGAAAACGTATAATTTTTAACGTAGCAGCACTCGAACTCGTGCTTTCTGGAAACAAAAAAAAAATTCTAAATAAGTATTTTCTTCCTAAGTGTGTAATAACACTTTTAAAATGTAAAAAATACTATTAAGTTTCAAAATATTAATTTATGGTAAAACGATCATGTACAAGAATTAATTAAATAATAATTAAAAGTAATTATAAATCATTATTGATTCCATATTATTATTAAATTTAATGAGATGAAATCGTTACATAATATATCAAACGTTCATTTCGCCCGAACACACAAACGTTACGTGAACACCAGACACGTGCTGACTTTCCACTCCTTTCGGCAGCATTATATTTGTGTCAACAAAAGAGTTAAAATCTATGAGATTTCGAAGGGCGCGTTCTCAACATCTCATATTTTATATAGGTACCTATAAGGTACCTATAAGAAAGTGAAAGGTACCATTGCTGGTCTAAATAAATGATTATATTAGCTCAGTGGTTCCCAACCAGTGGTCCGCGGACCACCAGTGGTGCGTAGAAGCCTAAATATGGTCCGCGAACGATTTTAATTTTATGACTGGGGATGGTGAGGCGAAGTTTCTGTTTAATTATCACAGTTAATTTTTATTATACCTACATGCATAGTGGTCCCTGCTACCAAGAATGATATAAAAGTGGTCCTTGATCAAGAAAAGGTTGGGAACCCCTGTATTAGCTGGTCGAGCGGCAAACCTTCACAGTTTCCTCTCTATGTTGTCAGTAATAACTCGTTGGTTCTAAGAAGCCAAATTGATCATAGAAATTTATCCAGTTAAATTCTTTGGATTCCTACAAGCGGTTTTGCTTTTAAAGGCAAGGCTTTAGAATGAGCAAACGATTAAAACTGAACATATATGTAGATACTTTACTAATGCAAAGCATAGTATAATATATTTTTTTTATATTATAATAAGTATTATATTAAAATATGAGACCAGTCGTGGGCACAAAGTGTGACTGTAAATGGGGATTCGATCCCCACTCGAGGAAATGAAATATTTACTTAAATTTATATTTCAATTTCTTCGCTCTGGTGTCCAAGCAAAGCGCGGCGTTGAGTTCCGCCATGCATGCCTCCGGAATTCGGCGCAAATTGGGGAACGGAGTGTATTAACACTAAGTTCGCTCTGCCTACCCTGCTGCATGCGGGATATAGCGTGAAACTGATTTAAGTATTAAAATATTTTATTGCTTAATGTTTTAAAGTTAAATTTGTAGATAATTGCTCAAACAAAGTGTGTCCACTGACAGACAAGACAGGAAACACGACAAAGTAACTAATTTGTAAAGAGCGAGTGGTCATAAAGTACTAGCGGCGCACGCGCATGTTTATCTCTGTTATAGGACAGTTCGCTTGTTATCTAAAAAACTAACGTTAACGTCTCCACTTACTGCGTGTAAACATTTGACTTAGAAAGTGCAGTCTCGTGTTACGTCGTATATAAGCTTTACGTGCTTATTTGTGATAAGCCGAATTCTTGGTACTTGACCAGATTCAGGTGTCGATTGTGGAGCAAACATACCAATTTTTTTATCTTATAACTAAGTATAGATAATTTTATCTATTATAACAATAGTGGAGCCTTTTGTTTATCTGTATTATTCGTAATCTTTCAATTGTTTTTAATTTCTACTCTTATCTACTAAACGTTTCAAAATATTTTAGGAGCAATAAAACAATACAAACACCGTCTTTAGTTTCTATGTCTTTTAAGTTTCTGAATAGTTTTGTTATGATTAATACTTTTGTTTTCTTTCTGAATAATACGATGATGTTATAGAACATTGCTTCTGAGTGGTATATATGTTTGTGTTAGTTAAATTTAGTTACTAAATACTTCTTAAAATATTCTTTAATTACACAAGAACTTAACTCTACTAATAATATATGTCAGTACTTAATGTATTGTTTTCTTTTAGCTTCACGATATATTTCGCACATAGATGGTTAGGCAGAGGGAACCTGAGGACCTAGTGCTAAAGCACTCCGTTTCAGTTAAGACATTTCCGTTTCCCACTTTCCGCCGAAATCTAAAGGCATCAATCAAGGTTCTTTGTCTCGTTACCACAGCGAAGATATGTCCTCAAGTCGGAATCGAAACCACAACCTGTGCTTACTGACGCACCCTTACACCTCTACGCCACGACTTGCTTCTATGTATTGATATACATATTATTAGCTGTAGTAAAAGTAAATATGTATATGTATGCCAGTCCCTAGTTCAAAGAAAGTGCGATAGCTCCAAAACGATTAAAGTATATCACAGCAAGCGTCGTCCTACATTGATAATAATCATAAATTAGTCGTTATCAGTAACCAACATAGTTTATCGTGTGTGGTGTTTGATGTAATCGGTCCAAATTGGATCATGTAACGGGCTTGTCCGTTCATATAAGAGGTATATCTTGTGGTTGTGTTATGACAACCGAAAAAAAAATTGTCCTATTGCGTATTGAATTGTAATTAACGTCACTAACTAACATTCTTTTTATAATTTAAATATTATAGACATTTTCATTCTTTTTCCTTCTTAAAATAATAAAGTACTATACTTAGCCATACGTTCTGTTCCGTTCTTAGTTAGTCAGAGCGCTTGGACAGATTTCAAAGAGGCGCAAATTCAAATCCCGCTAAGTTCAAAATTTTATACGTTTTCTTAATAAGTATTTTTCTTTACTAAGTGTAGAATAATACTTTTAAAACGTTTAAAAATAATAAATAATAATATGTAAAATAAATCTTCCTCTACATATCATTACAACGGCTTTTAATAGTCAAAATCTACAAATAAATGAACATCTCAAGACAACTATAATTTATTGCGATGATGATAAGAGGAATAGCACCGTTCTTAGAAAACGTAATGACTGCAATCCCGTTGATGTCTTTCATTAGTCACAGGTCAAATGCAACGTTTTGTGTACCGTCTGTTCATATACAGCTTACAATTTACAGTGTACTTACATATATATTATTAACGATATTTGGTATACTTATATCTATATTTTGGTGTTCCTGTTGTAGCGTTTACGGCGTTTAGTTCCGCCACTCAACACGCAGTATCTCTTCTATAATTCGGCGGATGATGAGAAACGGAATGTCTTAACACTAGGTTCCATTTGCCTTATGCTGTGTGACGCTGATATTATTATTACATTTTTAATAGCATTTTTATTTTTTTTGAACTTTTGTTTATAAATAATAATAGAAACGCGCCCTTTCGATATAGCAACAGTAATAATTTTAAATTGTAGATGCATACAATGAATAGTAAAAAGTCTCACGGTCTACCTTATAATACAGCGGCTTTGTCGCGGACACGCTCGAGGGAGCGTCGTGCACTCGGGAAGTCTCCTTCAGGACTCCGTATGCGATTAGAATATAGATTAGTATCGTTAAGTTACAATACCAGTCGCTAATGAAGCATAAAACTCAACGGAAATTAAGTCTCTTATTCACCTTCTTATCGTTTTATATCTGTTTGCTCAAATAATATTGAAGCGGAAGAAAGGATTTGTTCAAGGCGTTGCGTGTTGAGTGGCGGAACTCAACGCCGAGATTTTGTCTTGGTGCAAAGCGAATGAATGAAAATATTTATAAGTAATAATTAATTCTCTGCAGCGAGGATCGAACCCACAACGGTCGTATTACAGTCACATCCTTGTGCTCCTGCGCCATGAATAACCTAATATTAACTATATCAATTTTATTTATGTAAGAAGCGTAAGTAGTAGCTCATTATCTGAAGTAGGTAATAGTTAAATGCCTCGAGCTAAAGCATAGTTGAAATATCGCCATACCATATATAAACATACACCGCAGGCAATACTAGTACATTTATTTCTTTACGACAGATTCATACTCGACTTCGCTTGCTTATGCTTATTTTTATATTTTAGCCTCAGTATAACATATGTATATATATTTTTTAAATAAAAAGTATCCTATGTTCTTTCTAACACCTCTATTAATATGTGTACAAGGTTTTATGTTAATTGGTTGAGTAGTTTTTGTGTGAAAGCGTAACAAACAAATTTACATTCACATTTATTTATAATATTACTACAATCGAAATTCATATAATGAAATGCAGTTCTATATCTACTTATTTGATTAACCTTAATTTTTGTCGCTGCTACATTTGATGAAAATGATATGTTACTAACAACGTTTTCTCTAATCTTTTTATATTTTAGAGAACTTGAGAAATTATAAAACAAAAAAGATATAAAAATGTATTATATTATAGCTTAGTAGCAATGAATTAATATCTTCACGCTATATTCCGTATGTAGCAGAGTAGCCAGAAGGAGAGCCTTAAGCTACTCCGCTCTCCACTTCCCGTCGAATTCCGGAGGGATTGCGTATTAAGTAGCAGAACTCAACGCTGCACTTTGCCTCGACACCAGAGCGAATAAATTAAAATATTAAATAATTGTCCTAGTTGCCTCTATTTAAATTTAATATTAATTAAATTTGAATTGTTTAAGATTGAACGCTTGGCGCAATATGAACGTCTGGTAGGCGGAGGTTGCGCGAGGCGGCGTGCAGCGCGCCTCTCCGACCTGGAACGTATTCAAGATCTATTTCCGCACGACTACCTCGCGCTGCACGACGCTGACGCACCCGCCGCTCTCGCCTCGCACCATGGACAGGTAGCTAGCTGTGAAATCTAATTACGCTACTATGATAGTAATATTACTTCTAATACTCTTACTGTTATTTATCTGAAATGTCATTAAAATTTTAAAAATATTTGCAGCTATACAGTACATTTCATGAAATAAAGTCAAAATCAAAATAAATCAGCTTCATGCTGTATCCCGCACACAGCAGGGTAGGCAGAGGGAACCTAGTGTTAAGACACTCCGTTCCCCACTTTCTGCCGAACTCTGGAGGCATTGCGTGTTGAGTGGCAGTACTCAACGCCGACACCAGAGCGAAGAAATGAAAATATAAATTTAAGTGAATATTTCATCTCCTCGAGTGGGGATCGAACCCACAACCAGTCGGTTTTATAGTCACACTTCATGCCGCTGCGCCACGACTGGCCTCTATTTCATGAAATAAATGTTTCAATTTCAGAAATCAAAAAGTCTGCGCAAGCGGCCAAGTTTGGATATTGGTGGTACAGTTAGTGGTGGCAAAGCCTTATCGCCACGAACTTTCATCATGGAGGCACCAGTCCAATTGTGTCCAATTATATGTTTCGGATCAACCGCCCCACCGTTAGACCGCCACCTATTTCTTTTTAGTGACTTACTCTTAGTTGGCAAATCTAGAGGAACGAACTGCTTTAAGCTCAAGGAGAGCGTAAGGCTTGCAGAAGTTTGGTTATCTTTACCAGAAAGTGATGATACAGGCTTTCTTCTTGGTTGGCCGTCTGCTTCTGGTATAACTAATTATCTCGCTACATACCCAACGCAAGCTGCCAGAGATACTTGGCACAGGTATGTTTACTATATATGATAACAATATTTATTAAAAATATAGCTCAAAATTAACAGAAATTTACATACTTTTTCTGTTTTTAGGAAAATACAAAATGCTTTAAACACCCAGCTGGCGACGGAACCAAAGTCAACTAATATTCAAATTTTCTATAAGGATCCGACGAACTCAATAGAATTTGTAAGTCTAAAGTAAAAATATTGCTAATTTTACATATCGGTGACAGTCGTGGTCTCACTGTCATATTGGGAAACTAAAACTTTCATTCGTTTCACTTTCACGGATATTCCCATCCACATATCCTGAGTTTTGCTATTGTCAGTTTCATCACGCACTGTCTGACTAAAGTGAATGTTGCGAATCTGTGGCAAGCATTTGTCAGATCATGCCAAATAAAGAAAGCATTTGGAATTGGTATTCAGTGATGTTGTAGAAACTTTGCTAACACAACGTATTTATTTTTCAATATTTAAATTTTTATTTTCAAACATTATTATATTTTTTAAAATTTTGATCATCATTATCATTTTAATAATTTTAAATTGCAAAAACTAACAGTAACATGTAAAATTTTAGTGCAAAACCGTCTCCATTAGTCCGGAAATGAGCGCTCGATGTGTAGTACGACAAGCACTCCATGTTTTTAACGGTGGGGAAGGAGATGGAGAACCCGAAGGAGAAACTGAAAGGGACGAAGGCAGATGGGGAGCGGCAAGAGACTTCACGCTGTACGTAAGAACAGGACGCGATGCCCCACCTTCCCCTCTGCAGGGTATAGAGCGACCGCATGCTGTTCAGGTGATTGATCTTTTAAATATTATAAAATCGATTTCTTATAAAAAAAATATATGGTAAGATTTAAATAAATATATGAATTGTATATAACAATACTAAATACTTTTAGATGTCCCGAATAAGGCAAACGTTATCAAATGAAGATGGTTTTGATTTAGAACACGTCAACGCTAAGAACAATCCGTGCGGTTTAGTGTTCGAGTTAAGAAAGAAGAACGTTGGATTGAAAAGGTGAGTGTCTGCTATATTGAAAAATATTTAAATATGAAATAATCTTATAATTAATTATTAATTCTTATTCGCAGCGTGAGAATGTGAACATTACGATTGTGGGATAGACTCCACTTGGAAATATAAATTATTTACATTTCCCCGCTTCCCCGCTCGAAAAGCGTTGAACAGTGTGTCTTATACTAAGGTCCCTTGCTATAAACTTCAAAATATATGAAAAAAAATGTAATAATAATATGTGTTATTTAGTGGCGCAACCCCCGGTCGTGGGCTTCGCCTGCTCCGTCGCGGCGGCCGCCTGTTCGGCGTGGCGCTGACGCGGCTCTGCAACGGCACGCCGCCGCCCGTGCTGCTCACCGCGCTGCGCCGCCTGCGCGCCGCCGCGCCGCTCACGCACGGCGTGTTCAGGAGAAGTGCGAACGCGAAAGCTCTTAGATTGCTGAGAGATAAGGTATGTGAGAAGATATGACTTTTTTTAATATATATATTCTCGTATCGCAGCTCGGCGTTGAGTTCCGACACTTAAAACACGATGAGAATTCGGCGGAAAGTGGGGAGTGGAGTGTCTTAACATCTTAACAGTAGGCTTCATCTGCCTACTCTGCTACATGCGTGAAGCTGAAAGCAAATGTCGTATGTTATTATCCATCTGCTTGTGCGTTTATCAAAAAATATATTTTTTTGCGATAAACTTATTTTTTTTTTTAATATTTAATCTAGTGTTGGAATAATAAGTAATAATATACCTAATATTTTTGCTTTTAATAAATCAATGTTTATTTAATTTAAAGTTAGTTAAGAAATATTTTTCAATTAATAAAATTATCCAATGAGAGTGAAAAATATAAGTATTACAAATTAGCGGCATAGTTAACTTTTGATTAAAGTTGATATATATTTTTACTATGGTAAAGAATTATTTTTGTAAAATTTAACTATTTATAAATTACAGTTGGACGCATCAGGTCCATGGGCGGAAGGATGTGTCGAGTTGGACCGCGCGCCGGTGCTACTCGTCGCCGCCTTAGTAAAAGAGTTCTTCCGTGCTTTGCCACAGCCACTGCTTGCCTCTGATCTGTACCCATCTTGGCTACAAGTACTGAGTAAGTTTTTTTTTTTAATATGATTATTTATTTATTAAAAATAAAAGATTTTAATTAAGATCGAAACCCTTTTTTTAGTAAATATGTACAAAAACTTCTACTTTCTGAGCTGTTTTAGCCTATACAAAAAGAAAGTTAATGAAACATTTCTAGCATAATAAATTTACATTAAACTGTAAATCTAAATATCTTCAATAAATACTTATAAAAATTTACGTTTATACCTTAACCATCTACATTTATGAAGAACAGAAAAGATACTTAATTGAGAACGGATTTATTACAGATTTTTTTTTTATAAGTAAATATCTTCTTTTCCAGATTTACCTCAAGCTGAAAAAGTGACTGCCGTACGCTCCCTATTATTAAAACTGCCTAAAGCGCACTACAACATGTTAACTTACTTCGTATGCCTCTTGCAAGCAATTGCTAAAAAATCTAATATAAATCTGATGTGCCCCATGAACTTGGGTGTATGTGTTGGGCCAAGTCTGCTATGGCCTAACGCGTCCTGTGACAAAGCTCCCAAAGCAGTGCCAATCATTGTAGAATTACTTATAGTAAAAGCAGAAGCGTTGTTTGGACCACAAATATCTGGACTTCTAGGAAGCGGCAGCCCTGAATCTTCGAACGCTTTACTCGATTCGGGTGCAGAAGAAAGCGATAGTCTACATTCTGTCGGAATATCTCTAGATTCTATGGAACTATCGACACCTAGAAAGGAAAAACTATCTTTGAGCCGGGATTCAGGGCTGACACTTTCTGAAGACGACTCAAACAGTAATGGAGGAAATAGCCCAGCTCCCAGGAATATTTTACATAGTCTTTCAGCGCCAACTTGCAATCTACAAGATCCTAAGCAAAATCGATACATTACTGAAAATCACAATGTTAATGGTCTTCCACAAATATCGCAACGACAGCAGAATATATACTCTAACAAAGCTGAATTATACAGTACGGTAAATGAGGACCTTTATACGATGCCATATATGGCAGAACGTTACGTACATAACTCAGTTAACGTTGGATTAGCAAATAGTATCGATGACAGAAATTACATTTCTAAAACGGCAGTGCAGCGGTCAACTGCTGATATCTATGGACAGAGCCCTGCGAAGTACATAACAGGTTTGGAACCGCAGAAACCACCGAGAAGCAATGTTTCTAAAGCAGCTAGGACCTCAAAAGTGTACAGTATGTACTCCGAATCTCAGGAAACTGATAAGAATCTTACTAATAAGAACTTTAACAGAGCGAAAAGTTCTGACAATTTGTTAGAGTCAAAGCAAGAAACTGATAATAAGCGTGACATGGTTTCCAGTCAAGAGAATATAGTATACAGCAACATCCACGACCTTGCCATGTTTACTGAAAATATTCAGAGGCAGAACCAGTACCAGTCGCATGGCGAAATTTTGTCTAATATGAACTATTCGCGTGTTTACACGGGCTGGGAGAACAAGAGTACGAACTACAACCAAGTAAACACTTGTGCGACTGAAAATATATATGGTCAAATGAACAAAAATCCGGGAGAGTCCTCGCAAAATAATTCAGATGGAAAAACAACTCCGGCAGCCACCATTTTTATACGAAATGACTGGTCTCGTCAAGCAGCGAGGACGAAGAGCTTGGAAGTCAGCGATGAAGGGCACAATAACGTCAGTGATAAAACTCGTAATGGAAGTTACGAAATAAACGTTGTCAATTGTTGTCGGAAGAGACGGTTTGATCCTGCCCATTTGTGCACGAAGAGTTGCATCACACCTACTGTGAACGGCAGAGAAAACGATAAACATACTTCAAAATTACCAAATTCCTACGCTTATATAGATGAAGTTCACAACAATGCAGAAGACAAGAAATGTAGAGTACGGAATTACAATAACGCAAAGTTGAACCAATCCAAATCTTTAGCAAATATCATATTACAAAGTGATTCGAGCAGCTGTGATACGTTATATCAACCACAGAATTCATACAATAGTCGATCAGAATCAACAGCCAGCGAAAACTCATTTGAAAACTGTTATACGACCCAGTACATAGAGCCCCTATACACGTCCGTTTACAACCGCAGAAGGGACATATTTCACGAAGAAAAAAATAGATTTCCAAATGACATATACAAGGCCACTCCAACTTCAGTGCAGCCTGATTTCTCGGAGAAAGAACAAAATAATAATATGAAACCGCCACACAATCCCCCTCCAGTGCCACCAAGGAAAATGGTTTATCAAAGAGTTCTGAAAAAATTTCAACCTGTCCACGTGACTAAAGATGACAAAGCGTCCCGATCGAAATCTGTGCCGCCCGTATACAGGGATCCACCGAACGGTATTGAGAAAAATGGTAAAAACGTAGTAGCTCTCGGATGTTCAGAATCCGATACCGAATCAGAATCATACGTATAATGTTTTTATTTTAAGCACATTTAATTAATAATTTTAGGTGCAGAACTGTAACTTAACGCACCACTCTATTTTAAGATAATGATTGTGAATTTAAAATGTTCTTTATACGCTGATAAAGTACCTCTATTTAATTTTAGCGTTATCGTGTGAAACCCGCCTTAAACTTTCTATGTATGTGACCATAACCTACGCCGTTCTGGTGATGTAATTCCAAAGACGTATGAATAGTTTGCAAGCTTAATTGTATAATGAATATATGCAGAAGGTTAATCCGAGAATCTAAAGAATTAATTATAATATTTTAATAGACTATGTAGATTTACCGCAGCTACGTTTTTAAATTTTAAACTTCTTATTAATATTGTTGTTTATTGAATTATATGTTACGTTAGATCTTATCTATTGTGTCATGTACTTGTAGAGTTTTAAAAAAATATATAATATAAATATGAAGTATAACATTTTGTATATAATGTATAATAATGTACCTAAAAGTTTTAGTAAACTTACTAAAATTAATAATTATTAAAATACATACAATTTGTAATAAAACTTGTGTTTTATTTTAAAAACTAACGTAAATATATCTAAACTACAATTCGACTCGATTATCCACGCGCACGATACCTGAAAGCATTTAAAATACAAAAGTAAAAATGTTTTTATCCTAATTTAATTTATTTTCAAAATTAAAAAGATATGTATATTATTTTCTTTTCTATTATTGACAGCTGATATGAAAAGGTTTCACCTTACAATATTTTTTAAATAATAAAATAATTGAGTTACACATTATCTTAACCCTACAAAGACCCTGATCCCCTATGCCATATCAGGAACAACGACTTATGCATCTGGTTATTAGAAAATTGTACGTACAACAAAAGTATTATTTATTTATTCATATAAACCGACATATAAAAAAGTTATATTATAACAATATAAGTTAAAAAAGTTATATTATAACAAATCACTGCGTATACGTACGTACAGATCGTCCATATTTCTTTTATAGCACACAACACATCCAAGTGTGACTTTTGTCGTTTGTGAAAATTAAAAAAATGTTATTAATTTTTTATCGAATCGATCTTTAGCGCTCATGTTTTATAAATATGTACATACATTAATTTTTGATTTAAATGTTATTTATATTTTTCATATTATGTCGCGAATAAGTTATTATTGAAGCTTTTTTGAATATTCCTTTTGTGAGTAAAAATAAAGACGATTTTCTGACGCTGGTAGTAATGAAGTCATAGGAAAAATTTAGAAATGAAATTTGTAGGTTTAAATAATCAAACTAAAGTCGATAATCAAGTATTAAAAGTAAGGACGACGCGTACACGCGTGAAGCATGACGCGTTTACTGCAGTAGTTAAAAATTATTTATAATATACATTTTTTAACCTATCTAATTAAAGTGCTACATCAATGATATAATAAAAAAGTGCATATGTGTGCGATTGTAAACGCAACAGGTTGTGGGTTCGATTCCCCCTCAAAGAAATGAAATATTTAATATTTTTATATCCTCGATCTGGTTCGCCTGTTTCCGCCTTAGCTTCGCCATTTAACGCGCTGTGCGTCCAGAATTAAGCGGAAAGTGAGGAATGGAAGTATCTCAATAGAAACGAAGTATCTTAACACTAGGTTCCCAGGTTTCCTCTGCCTACTCTGCATGTATGTATGTATGCGCAGGATCCAGCCGGAAGCTAAAAATAAAGAATTAAATAAATGAAATTCAGAATAGAGCGCAATAACTACATGCTCCAAAAGATAGAAATGGTAAATTTTTGTGATAACAAGGAAATCTGCTCACGAGTTTCTCTTAATGGTGAATATCTCACAATATACAGCCTGCTATGCTGATTTGAGCTCAGGGCACATCCAGCACGTCATCCAGGTCATCCGACAATGGAAGCTGATGCTATACAATAAATTAAAGAACAAAATAATTTACTCAATAAACTAAATATTTTTCTCATCGTAAAAGCCTCCTATACGTGTTGTACCTACGTAAGGGTATGTATGTATACGATGCATATACACGTCTTTATACATGAATGTGAACACACATTCTCACCATCTTCAATAAATAGATAACTTATACGATACGAGGTAGAAAATTTAATAAAATTAATTATAGAAATAAATGCCTAGGCCCAAAAAATAAAGGATTTTTACTTTATAAATCACTTGCTCAAAGTATAATATATATAGATGCTTATATTTATAAGCCGTCGTAGCCTCCTCCGTCACACAAGAGTGTGACGGATGTGGGTTCGATCCCCACAAGAGGGAATGATTTCTTATTGCCAACGCAAAAGCCCGGCGTTAACTTCCGCCACTTAACAGACAATGCCATAAATTTGATTAGAGTGTTTTAACACTAGGTTCCCTCTGCCCAGCCAGTTGTATGCGGTATACAGCATGAAGTTGGACTATCTAATCTAATTCTATTTTTAATATTAATTACTATTTAAAAGATTTTGTAAATTGACTTGTTACACTACAATTTGTATCATTTTTACGGAGCAATATTTTTTTTTATTTCATTTAAAAAGTAACACTGTCGAGGTATTATTGCTATATGCTATACTAATAGCTAGCTTAGCTTTATTAAGCTTCTTGAGGACGTTGACCTTCCTTGCACGGTAACTAAATGAAAAACATTATAAATTAAATTAATTTAATAATTAATTCACAAAATCATATACTTAATCACAGTCAAACAATTTTCTTCTTCTTTCTTAATATTATTTCTAAATTCTATTTTTATAAATATAAAAAGATAGATTGTTGCAAAGCAAGATATATTGTATATATTTGAACATAAATTGGCACATATAAACATAAGTGATGATGGGAATAGTAAAATTTTATTGTATGAACTTATTAAATATAGTTAAATATTATTAAAAAATATAAGTGAATAATTAAAAAATATGTAAATAATACTAATTATTCCTTTTGTTCTAATTAGCTTAGCTTTGCATTTATGTGAGTGATCACTAAAAGTAGAGAAAGAAAAGACTTATAAATAAATTTATTAGAAATTAATAAAAAAAAATTACATGAAAAAATATATCAATTCTGTTTTCCCTGTTATTTTTTTGTCTCTTCTTATATATTTTTAGAGTTGATAACAAATCATCTGATTAAGTATCCACGATTTGTTTTTCTTTTTTTTATTATTTCATCACATACGTTTTTCTGTTCTTATACAGTGATCGTGCCAACTTTTTCTTGTATTTTTAATAAATCGAACACAAAAATAAAATATTAAATATGTGACGCCGCTATCAGTACAAAGATTATGGGTCGGTGATCAAAAAGCAGTATGAACCAGTTTAGGCTATACAAGGGATGTGCCATATGTGAACACTCACACAAAAGCAAAGCTCAGCTTAGACCTTCTGGACTGTACTGTACTAACTGTACCTGTGCAACGGAAATTTTATAAAATAAAAATTTTCCTATTACATTATTAATATAGATTTCTTACGCCCGCTATTTTGATTACGGAATGCTTGTAGAAGTTAAGCGTAGCATATTTCTAGTAGGTAAGTCTCTGAATATTTTTATTTTATAATACAATACAATATTTTAATGATATTTTGAATTACTTTTAATTTCATGTGTCAAATTAACACAATTTCAATGATAGTAATAAACTAAATTACAATAAATTTGGAATGTTTTTATACGAAATGTTCAATATAGATAAGTATCTATTATTTATCTTATTATTTATTTACTGACTAAGTATGTAGTAAATACTTAGAGTAATTTGTGTATCAATTATAACTAAAAATTCGTTTTATAAATTTATTTCTATTTATTTATTTATTTATTTATTTGTTTCATAAAATTTTGTTTTATAATGTTACGTTAATGAAAATCGCATATTTTTTATTTTTAAAATAACTCCTTATTTCTGGGCCTCATTTTTTTAGTTTATACAGCCAATAATTAACAATTGAAAACGATAAAAAAATGTGTGTATACTATTCTAGTATTGTAGTAGTAGTGTATTCATATGCCAATCATAAGAACGTTCTTAGCCTATAATTAATTGTAAACTTTTTTGCACTCTAATCAGACTCTATTATCTTTAAGCCGCGGTACTTCCCACGTGCGTAAGTGATTTTTTTTTGTGAATGACCATAATGTAATATTAAACAACGGCAAAATATATCGAGAGAGAACATTTCAAATTAATAAAAAAAATTAAAATCATCTATTCTCTAAGAGTTATTAATTTATTTATAATATCCAATTAACATTGTAAATTTAGCTTTAATCTATCATTTTATGTTTTATCGGGAATGGTGACGGTGGTTTCCGATGAGCTGGCACTTGGTCGTTTGTCCTCCTCCTCCTCTTCCACCACGGGCACGTAGTTCCACGACTGCGTCTCTCCCGTACCAAACAGAATGAAGTAGACAGCGGAAGCAATGTATAGAGACGCTCCAGTCATAAATATCGGTCGCCACTCAGCGAAACCATTCTGAAAAATAAATTATAATTCTTATAATAAAAAAATATCGCGAAATTAAAGGATAAGTAATTTTTAGCCTTTTTAAATTATAAAATATATAAATCAAATTTTAAACCTTATTTATAGCTTTGGTTTTGTTAATACAAAGTTTTTTGTATATGTTTTGTTTTTACTTTACTTGAGGTCGTGGCGCAGCGGCACAAAGTGTGACTGTAAAACCGACTGGTTGTGGCTTCAATTCCCACTCGAGGAGATGAAATATTTACTTAAATTTATATTTCCATTTCTTCGCTCTGGTATCGAGGCAAAGCGCGGCGTTGAGTTCTGCCACTTAACACGCAATGCCTCCAGAATTCGGCAGAAAGTAGGGAACGGAGTGTCTTACACTAGGTTCCCTCTGCCTACCCTGCTGGGTACAGTGTGAAGTTGATTGTTTTTACTTTTTTTGAGAATCGCACCCACAACCATCGCGCTTATAGTTACACGCTTGTTCTCCTGCGCCATGACGGGCTCAGTTCTATTTTACATTTTGCTTATATTTATCGCTTCATATTAAATTACACACACGGTAATTATTATTATTATTATTCTCTGTAAAGGTTTTACTTTATCTTATACATTAAATAAAATGCTTAACGATTTTATTACTATATAAATAAATTAATTATCGCGAGATTTTCTCGGAACATCCTGATTTAATAAATATAAATATAAATTTCGCATTTTTTAATAATTGGTGACCTGCGGCTTCGCCTGCTTAAGCTACACAATTACTTATTTATCTATGATTTATTTTCGTGATTTAATAATCATTATTTATCATTTGTAAACCGCTTTGAATTCAACAAACACTAAATTTAAAGGAAATTTCTCAAAATATAATGGAGAAAACTACATTTAAATCGTATTTTTTTAATATTTTTAAAGTGTCACTTAAGATAGAAAAAAGTAATTATGCATTCAAATCCGTTATTGAGATTAATGTGCACAAACGCACAAACAAACATACAAAAATTTTAAATATCCAAACTTCCAACAGTCGATTTTCTCATAGGTATATCTTCCATGCACAGACGGCGATCAGTTACAATTTCGTTATATATGTATATAGATGTGTATAGTGTATTACATATATGGCTCTGGACAGCTCTTTATAATTTATAGTATTATTACGTAATCACTTGTACAGCACTTGTATAAGATATTTTATAATTGTCATATAATTCTTACTTCCAGTAAGTTATTATATTAAAAATCGATTATTAAATTTATTAATAAAATTGTGCAAAAGAAAAAAATCTGAAGAAGTACGCAGAAGTATATTACGCAAAAGCACGTCACTTTAATAAAAAAAATACCAATAAATACAATAAATATATTCGAGAATTTACTTACGCCATTCTTTGTGAAGTGAGCGGTTACGAGAGGAGTGACAAATCCAGCTGTGTTTCCTATTCCATTGGCGATTCCGTACAGAGTGCCAGCAAAGTTGGGTGCGAGATCTTGGTGGTTTACCAAATTAGTTAGTGTCGCTGCTCCATTTGAACCCATGGAGAATGTAATGAGGACTACCGAGAGTATAGGAGCGCACCCAGTGTACCCGAGGGCTATTAGAAGCAGACCGGGCACTATGTGAGAGAACAGACAGAAGAATTTTCTCATAAATGTCGTAGACACCACATTTTGCCTTATGATCCTGAAAACGAAAGAAAAACAAATAAAAATAAACTTGTTTAAATTATAAAGTTATTATAATTATAGAACATTTATAGAATATTTTATTGAATAACCATCCTCCTTTCACGTAAACTGGTCAATTATTGAACGTTAATCAGTAAAGATTTACAATTTATAAAATCAGGCAAAAAAATATTCAGGGCTAGTATATTTAAAAATCAGCTTCACGCTGTATTCCGCATACAGCAGGGTAGGCAGAGGGAACCTAGTGTTAAAACACTCCGTTCCCCACTTTCTGCCGAATTTTGGAGGCATTGCGTGTTGAGTGGCAGAACTCAACGCCGCTCTCAACCTCGACACCAGAGCGAAGAAATGGAAATATAAATTTAAGTAAATATTTCATCTCCTCGAGTGGAGATCGAACCCACAACCAGTCGGTTTTACAGTCACACCTCGTGCCGCTCCGCCAAATCTCGGGCCTCTGGGCCCGATATATTTAGATTATATTAATAACAAGTACCATTCTATTCTATTTTTTTAATCAACAACTCATCAAACCACATAATCATGTTTCTCAATATCTCGAACAACATATTAGTACAAGTAAAAATTAAAAAAAAAAAAAACAAATTTAGGATTCGACACCGAACATAAACAACTTTCATATTGACCCAAAATAAGTTGTAACAAAAACATTTAGCTGACCTACTCTCATATTTTGAAATGAATAAAAATTCCGCCAGTTGTAGCGCAGCGGCACAAAGTGTGACTGTAAAACCGACTGGTTGTGGGTTCGATCCCCACTCGAGGAGATGAAATATTTACTTAAATCTATATTTCCATTTCTTCGCTCTGGTGTCGAAGCAAAGCGAGGCGTTGAGCTCTGCCACTCAACACGCAATGCCTCCACAATTCGGCAGAAAGTGGGGAACGGAGTGTCTTAACACTAGGTTCCCTCTGCCTACCCTGCTGTGTGCGGGATACAGCGTGAAGCTGATTTATTTATTTAATAAAAGAAAATATTATTTTCTTACCTGTCGCCAATAGCGCCGAATATTAGCGAGAATATCATCCTGGCCAAATAAGGTAAAGACGAAAGTGTTCCAGTGGATGTGAGATTGAAGCCGAGAGCGCTTGAGACGAACTTGGGTGCAGCGGTCATCGCGAAGTAGAGGCCCCAGTTGTTACCATAATGTAATATCACCATCGCAAGGAACGGGAACGAGGTGAATATGCTCTTGAATGGAGGTCTCTGGAAATAAATTCTTATTTTAGCCTCAACTGTTACTTTTACTTGAGAGAAAAAGAATAAATAGCCAAAAGAAAATTCTAATTACCTTAGTGTTCTTAGAGTTTTGAACCTTGTCGCCTATAGCTTGTAATATGTATGCTTTTTCTTCATCAGAAATCCGAGGGTGCTGTACTGGTGAGTCGTAAACTAAAAACCACCACGCAACACACCAAACTACACCTATAATACCTAGAATAAAATAGAATAGAATAAAAATAAATTAATACAATATTTTCAATTTTTTTTTACAGTTTTATTCCACATTTAAAAAATATATAAAAATTTTGAATGTCTCGCTACGTTCCTAAGTATGGAATAACATTTTGAAAAATGTAAAAAAATAATTAATAAATAGCATTCTCTCTTGCCAAATGATAACTCTATGCAATCTCTTTGGACAAAAGAACAATTTATACAATTTTAAGAACATTTGGAGATAAAAATATCTATATTATAAAATAAATAAATCAGCTTCACGCTGTATCCCGCACACAGCAGGGTAGACAGAGGAAACCTTATGTTTAGACATTGCGTTCCCCATTTCCGTTGAATTCTTGAGTTGAGTTGCAGAATTCAACGCTGCGCTTTTCCTCGACACCAGAGCGAAGAAATGGAAATATATATTTAAATAAATAACTCGAATGGGGATCGAACCCAAAACCAGTCGCGTTTACAGTCATACACTTGTGCGCCTGCGCCACCACTGGCCTCTACATTGTCATTACACAACATATACCATTTTAATTCTAATACGTCATTACAGAACAGGTAAAAACAGGTAACAGAGTAAGGAAAACGATCAACCAGTACTCATTTTATTTATAAATGAATTAACACCATTTATAAGCTTAACACGCCTAAATACATACATACATACACACATTTCAATCTATGTACATACAATTTCATTCACATAGAATATAAATATATAAGAAAGTTAGTTTTAGAAGGAAAAAAATTCTAGTCACCTAGGTAGTAGTTATTAGTTGACATTATTACGTAACCACAAGTCATTTAACATCGTATACGGTTTAGCCACATTATTATATTGATAAGAAATAAGAATCACATAAAATATATTTTATATATTTCAAATACATGTTTCACTTTATGAAAAATAGTGATTGAAATACCTATTTGAAATTTTAATTATGAACTTTAAAATACAGTATTTATGGTACCTGGTACATAGAAGGCATAGCTCCAGCCAAACTTTTCAATGAGGGGTCCAGACAGAGACCACGTGACCACAGTCCCAATGGCACCGCCAAGTAATGAACTAACAAACTTCCCTTTCTCCGCCGGTGGAGCCCAGTGAGCCACTAAAGCGTGTAGTGCTGGGAAGAGGAATCCCTGAGGAATGTTTTCATGTTATTAGTACTTTTCCAGCTTCACGCTGTATCCCGCACACAGCAGGGTAGGCAGAGGGAATCTGGTGTTCAGATACCCAGTTCCCTACTTTCTGCCGAATTCTGGAGGCATTGCGTGTTGAGTGGCAGAACTCAACGCCTCGCTTTGCATCGACACCAAAGCGAAGAAATGGAAATTTAAATTTAAGTAAATATTTCATCTCCTCGAGTGGGGATCGAACCCACAACCAATAAATGAAATCTTATTTTTTTTTAAAGTTGTAGTGGGGTAAAAAAATATGAATATACCTAATAGAAAGATTAAAGAGATATATTATAATATTTATGTTAATAACATATTTTTAATAATAAACAGTGTATTATTTTTTGTTTAGGTTTCCATGTATAAAGTCTAATTAAGTAGGAGTAATTTTAGCTAAGCATTCACAATATTTTTTTTCCTCGACTTAGGTTTTAACGATAAAAAAATATTTCTATTGCAAAAAGTTTGAAGTAAATAATATATTTTCATATATTTTCAAATATTCCTCATTTTTTTCTGATTGGCGCAAAGTAAAGACAGTTTGTCTGTATAACCAAAACAGAGAAAAATCAACATTATAAAAAAAACATTTCACTACTTGGAATTCAGAAACGTAACAAATCACTAATAATAAATTTAATAATAATAAATTTACATATATTTTACTAACCGACAAAAGGCCTATGAGTAACCTGGTGACAAAAAGGAGGTAGAAGTTCCATTTTGCCGCCTGTGGAGTGAAAATGGTAAGTATCGCGCTAAACAACATGGTCAAGAAGACTACTTTTTTGGCACCCCACATTTCGGCTGCTGTTCCACTAAGGAACGAAGTGACAGCATAGCCCCAGAAATAGCTGGATAGTACGTAGGCTTGTTCCCCAGCAGTCCAATTAAACGTTACTACTCCTTCAGGCTGAAATAAAATAATAATTGATACTTATTAATAAATAGGAAATATTTTTTTTTTGAATAAAGTGAATGGAGGAAGGAATTAAACTATAAGAGGAATGAACCTATAATATACAAGTATTTTGAGTAGGTATATCTTACTATAAATACAAGCTCAAAATGTATGAATTAGGTAAATATGTATACATACTACGCTCTATAGTTGATATTACTAATTATATTTGATATTTTGATTATATTAGAATAACAACTTGTTATTTTACCTTTTCGCTGTATTAAGCACATCAGGTAAGCAGAAGGAACCTAGGAACCTAGTGTTAAGACACTCCATTACCATAAAAACAATTCGTCTCTCACTTTCCGCCAAATTTTGTAGGCATTGCGTGTTGAGTGGCAGAACTAAATGCCGCGCTTTACCTCGTTACCAGAGCGAGTGGAGATCATATCCTTGTGCCGTTGCGCCAAGACCGGCCTTACCATATAATTTGTAGATTTACTCCTTATTATTAAGTTGAAAATAGCATAATATTAAGAGTATAGCTATAAATATTTCGAATTTTGAAATAGCATTTCAGTCGTATTACTAAGTTATTGCATTAATTTTGTTCTATTACTGCAATCAACAGTAATATTGATTGTATATTATAACAAGAACGCGAAGTACCAGGTGTGGCGTTGGGGCACAAAATGTGACTGTGAACGCGACTGGTTGTGAGTTCGATAACTACTCGAGGACATGAAATATTTATTCGTATTATTATTTCCACTTTTTTTATTTGGTAACGAGGCAAAGCGCGGCGTTGGGTTCCTCCAATCAATGCTCAATGCCTACAGAATTCGGCGGAAAGTGAAGAACGGAGTGTCTTAACATTAGATACCTCTGCCTACATGCAGTGTGCGAGATACAGGATAAGACTGTTTAATTTTTATTTTTAACGCAAAGTAAATACATCACGTTTTAGCAAGTATATATTTCAATTCTACGTAATAAAATATTTAACGATATAACATCGCACGTTCAACAATAACAATAAATTATACAAAACTTATGTAGAGATTTCTAACAAAGTATATTTTGGCTTTATTTTTTTATAAAATTATATGTTTAATTTCATTGGGCTGGTTTTTTTTATAATCTTATAGATGCTAAAAATATAAGATATTAATAGAAATATCTTATATTGGCTTATTAAAACAAAAAGAAAATATCTAAGAACCATATTTTGCAAAATTGCAAAAAAAGTTAAAAAATCGTTGACATGATAAAGTTATGTACTTTGCATGTGTGGTCAATACAAGTTTTTTCTTAGTTTTATTTTAAGCGAACTCCTTTTTAAAAGTAAAATAATGAAACAAGTCAAACGGGTTGCAAATTTGTTACATTCACAATTATAAAAGAGTAAAAAATCAAATAAATCAGCTTCACTCTAGCAGCTTCCGCACACAGCAGGGTAGACAGAAGGAACCTAGTGTAAAGGCACTCCGTTCCCCACTTCCGCCAAGTTCTGGAGGCATTGCGTGTTGAGTGGCGAAACTCAACACCGCGCTTTGCCTCGACATCAGAGCGTAGAAATGTAAATAAATATTTCCTTTCCTCGAGTGGGGATCGAACCCACAACCAGTCGTTTTTACACTCGCACTTTGTGCCACTGCGCCACGACTGGCCTCAATGGCTGGTTTATGTACAGATAAACAAACAAATAAATAATAAAAAAATATAATATTTTACAATAATAAATATAAGTACGTAAGAGTACGAAATGGTATGTTTACCTGACGCAGTTCCCGCTTCATGACCACAGTCGTGGTGCTATTATATAATGGACTGTCGTCATTCGCGATGGCCTCGCATTCGCTTTTCACCCTGTGAACAAAAGAACAATGTATGGGCCTTATTATGCTATAGTATATTCAATACCAGGTTATACATTAATTCGCTTCAAATAACAGAGACTTGACTGACTGGCTAATAATAAGCTTAGCTTGTCAAAAGGAATCGTACCTTCAAATTATAATTTACTTTATTTGTAATAGATGTTATAAATCAAATCAGCTTCACGCTGTATCCCGCACATAGCAGGGTAGAAAGAGAGAACCTAGTGTTAAGACACTTCATTCCCCACTTTCTGCCGAATTCTGGAGGCATGAAGGCTGGAGGATTGCGTGTTGAATAGCAAAATTCTACGCCGCGCTTGTCCTCGACTCCAGAGCGAAGAAATGGAAATATAAGTTTAAGTAAATATTTCATTTCCTCGAGTGGGGATCGAACCCACAACCAGTCGCTTTTACAGTCACACTTTGTGCCAATGCGCCACGACTGGCCTCAATTTTAATAATATGTACATTGCACATTCTACATAAAATTGATTGGATGGAAAGGAATCCTTTATAAGGAGATAAGTTCACATTTGCAAACTAAATGGTTTTTTTAATATGTTTTTTTCTTAGGTATTTTAGTACAATAAAGAATATTATTTTTATTACTTATATCATAATGATTCATTATATGTTATATAATTGAAAAAGCATAACATTATGCATTTTAGTTTAAGCTTACTAAAATCCTTTCGTCGATTATTAAATTTAAACGTGTTTAAATATTCAACCACTTAAGTTGTAATATTTTATAATCTTTATATTTATAAGTGTTATTGACTCTCAAAACGTTACAGCAAGTAGTTACGACAAAAAAATACACAATAGCAATTAATCACGTGGACCTGGTACAGAAGTGTAGTTGGTTGTAAAATTTAGTTTTAAGAAATCAAAAAAAAATGCAAAAAAAACAACCAAAATATAAAACATAATACATAGAAATTTTCGACGTAGCTTGATGAGAACGAATGGCTTAGTGGTCAGAGCGCCTGGTCGGTTTCCAGGAAGCGCGGGTTCGAGTCCCGCTACGTTCAATTTTTTATACGTTTTCTAAATAAGTATTTTTTTTCCTAAGTGTGGAATAACACTTTAAAAAATGTTAAAAATATTTAAATAATTGCTTTCTCTCTTGCTAGAAGATAATTCTTAGTAATTATACAGAGATGCTAACAACATAAATTAGTTGAAACAAGCGTATATAAATTTCGTCGTAGCTTGATGAGGAGAACGTAAGGCTTAGTCGGTTTCCAGGAAGCATGGGTCCGAGCCCCGTTACAATTAATTTTTTATACGTTTTTTATTTACTAGTCGTGGCGCAGCGGTACGAGGAGTGACTGTAAAATCGACGGGTTGTGGGCTCGATCCCCACTCGAGGAGATGAAATATTTACTTAAATTTATATTTCGATTTCTTCACTCTGGTGTCGAGGCAGAGCGCAGCGTTGAGTTCTGCCACTCAACACCCAATGCCTCCAGACTCCGGCAGAAAGTGGGGAACAGAGTGTCTTAACACTCGGTTCCCTCTGCCTACCCTGCCTCTTGCTGTGTGCGGGACACAGCGTGAAGCGGATTTTTCTTTTTTTTATAAATAAGTATTTTTCTTTCTTAAGTGTGGATTAACACTTTAAAAAATGTTAAAAATATAAAGCGTTTTTTTTATTAAGAGTAGGTAGCCATCCAAAAATATATATTTAATCTTTTAAATAAAAACCATACATTACATTTATTAAAATCACGTTTAATTTAAGAAACAAAATATATATTTTGCATATTTTGTTGCGATTCTTGTACAAACGGTTTTATACTGACATTTCAAAATGAATGAAGATGCCTGTTGGCCTTGTTCAAAGTTGTTTGTGCTATAGAGCTAACCGCTATTGCAATGTAAATTATTAGGAAAAAACGTTAATATTAACATTTGATGGCCACATTTATCTTGCTAAGTCGAATCTTGATCAAGGATCACAAGGGTTTTTTATCATTTTCCTTTAAAAAATAGAAAACAAATCGTTATCATTCTTCTTAATATTTATTGTTGACTTTCAAAAGTGGTACTTCTAATATCTTCATGTTTATCATATCTTTTTTCAAATGGGGATTACCGCTCAAGTTTTGTACGTAACAAAATGCAAAATCTTCAACATACATACATACATATATTTAATATATCACAATTGACTTACTTATGCTTATTAAATATTTGGTCACTTTATTCTAGGAAGACTCGAGGCTATATATTATTAAGACCAAATATGAATTAGAGGTAGAGGAGACCTATACTCTATTAAAAAAGTAGGCAGAGGGAACCTAGTGTTAAGACACTCCGTTCTCCACTTTCCGCCGAATTCTGGAGGCATTGCGTACTGAGTGGCGGAACTCAACACCGCGCATTGCTCCAAAACCAGAGCGAGAAATGGAAATATAAATTTAAATAAATATTTTATTTTCTTGAGTTGGGATCGAACCCACAACCAGTCACGTTTACAGTCACACTTTGTACTTTTGCGCCACGATCGGCCTCGATATAACCTATTCGGTGAGTTAAAAGGTAAACAAACCAGAAAACCACGACCGTTGGAGTTAATATATTTTATAAAATAAATATGGAAGTAATACATTGATAGCACTGTAAATAATTCTATTGAATTATATTTATAGAACTTATGAAGCCCTTTCAGACTTGTTAGAAATCGAATATTTAATACTAATAAATTATATAGCACAGATAATGCAAGAATTTTATATTAAAAATGTAGCGTTTTGAAATCGGACGGATTATATCCGCCATTTTTACATTAGATGGACTTGTTGATGCGAGAGAATTGTTTGCAGATATTTACGTATAATACTTATTGTTCCGTAGTTATTTTTGTTATTTTTTTAAGCTAAAAGATATTTATCGATTCTTTTGTCTTTGTCATAATGAGACGCTTTCGTATTTAAAAATATGAGTGAACCAAGCTATGCTTGCACTTTTCTTCGCCAAAAAAAAACAATCAAAGAAAATTCAAATATAAAAGAAAACTTCAGTAGAGATGGCTGTTGTTAACGTCTTTTAATATGCAGAAGAAAAATAGAAAAGTGACCGAAGCATTCATATCCGTTCAAATGTGACATTACACTAAAGGTTTGAGAAGCTTTGTTTGTTTTGTTTGTTTTGTTTGTTTACATGTTGTTTCAAGCCAAAATGAATAGACTACAGTATAGTTTAATTTCATTTATTATAGAATAAAATTTTTACGGTACATCTTAGTGCAAAATTCAAAACGCTTAGATAAAAATGAATAACTGATAATTACCGTATATTGAGGCCGGTCGTGGCGCAGCGGCACGAGGTGTGACTGCTAAACCGACTGGTTGTGGGTTCGATCCCCACTCGAGGAGATGAAATATTTACTTAAATTTATATTTCAATTTCTTCGCTCTGGTGTCGAGGTTAAGCGCGGCGTTGAGTTCTGCCACTCAACACGCAATGCCTCCAGAATTCGGCAGAAAGTGGGGAACGGAGTGTCTTAACACTACGTTCCCTCTGCCTACCCTGCTGTGTGGGGGATACAGCGTGAAGCTAATTTAATTTAATTTAATTTTAATTTTACCGTATATTTCACGAGTTTGGCTATCTATGAAATTAATTTTAATAAGAAAAAAATATTTTCAAGTTTGTAAATAATAGTAGGTTTTCCTTTACCCTTTAGAAAAGACAGACTGCCTTAACTACTTTATAGTTAATTAAAATAAAATGATATTAGTAAAACTGCAACAAAGCGCTACAGTATTGTTGAAGAGAAAAATCTATTTTGGAGTTGTATGCTGTAGCAGCTTTGCATTTTTCTAAAATTTTATTAAGATAACTTTATATTATTGTACCTAGTGGAAGAAATATCAGTTTACATATCGTAAAATTTATATCAACATTTTAATAATAAGTTATCGCCAACATCAATTTCTTTTAATAGAATATAATAAAATTTCAAAGGATTGCTAGATTTTTGGTTGCCTCTACAGTAGACAATAAGAAGTACAATAAAACATTCACGTTCTTATTTAATGAACAGAAGTAGTACCTACTGTTTATTAATCAAGGAACACAATTTAATTTAGAATATACAGTTGAAAAAAAAATGTATACTTTAAATCTATCTAGACCACGACTCTAGTTTGGTTCTTCCATTTTATAAATATGTATGTTTATACTGTTACTGTTATGATTACTGAGACGTGCAAAAGTGACCAAACAAGTTTATATTATATTTTTTTTTCATAAGCACAAATAGTTCTATAACTTGGAGTCATAATAAGCTCAATAACATAGCGAACAAATATATATGTACATTTAATGGCCAGAAGAAGTTACTGTTGATTAAGAACTAAAAATGGTTTCTCTCCAAACAAGGAGTCTTTAATTTAAAATAAAATCAGCTACACGGTGTATCCCGCACGCAGCAGTAGCAATGACAGAGGGACTTAGTGTTGAGACACTCCGTTTCCCACTTTTCACCGTATTCCGGAGGCATTACGTAAAGTGGCAGAACTCAACGCCACCCTTTACTTCGACACCAGAGCAAAGAAATATTTAATACTAATAAATTTATGATAGGTAGAGTCGAGTAGGGATCAAACCCACGACCATCACACTTTGTGCCACTACAGCACGACTGTCGACCTCTTTGTTTATATAATTTATGTTAATATTTTTAATTTTATTATAACATACTTACGATGCAGTGGTCGAGTCATCGGGGACCATAGCGATGATGTTGACGCTCATATTCACCCGTAACATGTAATTTACCCAACACGCAAAAAACAGCATTATAGCCACGTTGAACCGCGCCGGGATCGCGTCTGGAAAAAAGTAAGTTATTTATTAGACAGTATGAAGAGGCTTTTATACAGGGAATCTAGAGATACTTGTGTACCTTCTTTGTTATTTCTAAATCAGTTGTAAATTTTTTGTAGGTATCTACCTATGTTAAGGGGACGACGAACGACTTATGTCTTAACTCAAAGAAGAGTAAAATTTCTATTATTTTACAATTCATGATTTAATAAAAAAAAGATTTTGTAATACTGCTGTGTGCGGGATACAGCGTGAAGCTGATTTATTTATTTTATTTATATTATCTAATGTTAAATAAAATTTGTGAAAGTTATCTAAACGGCACCTATTTATGATTAATAAGGATTTTTTTGTTCTTTGTTTGCAGCTCTACTTGGTTATAATGTAAGTATTTAATGTCACGAGGTACATATACCTTATAAATTCCAATACGTACATATATGTATTTGAATTAAATCAACCTTTTAAGATGAACCAGTTTTATACAAGTATGTATGTAAATATATAAGTACTTATTTGTCTACATCTGAACTTATATAGGTATTAAACATACTCATTTATATATAATATAAATACGCGCTTTACCTCGCAATTTTGTATGAGTAGAATATGAAATGTAAAATCGGACTTTTCCGTTTCCGTAGGAAATTTCGGAAAATCATCTATTAGAACTTTTTTATAATTCCTTAAGGATATGTTTGGATCCTATATGCTATAAGAAAATTAGGCCAGTAGGGCGCAAGGGCACAAAGTTGAGTTCCACCACTCAACACGCAATGCCTTTAGAATTTGACGGAGAGTGGGAGACAGAGTGTCTTAACACTAGTATCCCTCAGCCTACCCAGCTGTGTGTAGAATACATCGTGACAATAAAATGATAGAGGTTAAACTATAGAATAGAAGATCACCTATACATAAAATACAATACCAAATCAGGTTAAGATGAACGGAAATACATATATCTCAACTGTACAAATATTAGCAATCGCAGTCAAGTGCGTGACCTCGTACAAACCTGAAAGCGTGTTCGCGGAAGATAACTTTCAAATACATACAATGTCAATATCAGATGGATAGTGACAACACAGATATCTACAAGCTATGTCTTAAACATTAATTGAAATATAGAAATTAAACATAGAAGACTAGTGAAAGGGAACTAATCAACGCATTTGATTAAACGTGGTTTGAGAGAGAATGGTTTGAGAAATTTTATTATGAACGTGGATGTAAAATCATATTTTTTTATTGACAATGCAATAATATATATATTTGATTGATCAGGATATACTTAAAAAAGCTGATTTAATAAAACAAATTTGTGAGAGAAAATAATCGTAAGACGCATATATTCAAAAACAGAATATTAAAACTAAATAAAACATGAATTGAGTATTATCTATGTATATAAAAGGACATGTTCCGACTGACTGAGGTAAGACGCACGCACAGCCGTAACCGCTGTGCGTAGAAACGTGAAATTTGGACAGATATTTATTTTTGTAATCTGGACATTCACTAAGAAGGGATTTTGAAAAATGTTAACCCTAAAGGAATGAAATAGGGAGTGAAAGTATGTATGGAGTTTTATAAAATTTGAAATTCAGTCTCTTAAAAATATTTCATTGAATACGTGTTTCATGGTCTTTTAGAATTCACCCACTAAGGGTTCAAATAAAGGATTGAAAAATATATGGAAAAATCTTTAAATTGCCACCGATTTTCATAAAAAATTAAATTCAGACTGTAAAAAATATTTTATTGAACACATGTTTCGTGGTTTTTTTAGAATTCACCCCTAAGGGTGCATATAAGCGGGTGGGGCTGCGCGCACTCACTAGTAAAATATAAGTTTATAATTAGGTAGATACATGTTTTGAATCTTAAAGCAATGTCTTATTAGGTGGCGCCAAATTTTTATACTACTACGAATCAAACCAAATCAAATCACAAAATTAATATTCGCTAATATTATATTTCAGTATACCTATTATTGTGTTAGTGTTGTTGTTCGGTTACTTTAGTTTATCTATAAACTGCGGGAGGCCAGTTCATATCAATATTATCATAAATCGGATAATTTTCAGATCAATATAAAAAAACAATGTCATTGTATATTTACCTTATCATGTCAAAATAATCTTTAACAAGCGTTTATCTTTGATACTTGGATAGGTTAAGATGCAATATTTTTGTGATATCAAAACACTCAAAATATTTCATTATCCTCGTGGGTTTTCCAACTGTGTTTGTGTTAGTATTATTGTAAATCTGATTTAATTACTTCACAAAAACGTGTTGTAACTTTCGTTAAGGCCGTTCGTGTGACCTTTATGCTGATAGCTGCTGCCTTTGACTGTTTTTGATTAAAAAACATTCATCTTCACGCTGTATCCCGCACGCAGCAAGGTTAGGCAGAGGGAACCTAGTGTTAAGACACTCCGTTCTCCACTTTCCGTCGAATTCTGGAGGCATTGCGTGTTTTTAACGCCGCGCTTTGCCTCAACACCAGAGCGAAGAAATGGAAATATAAAGTTAAATAAATATTTCATCTCCTCGAGTGGAGATCGAACCCACAACCAGTCGATTTTACAGTCACACTTTGTGCTCCTGCACCACTGGCCCCGACGAGTGGACCGTTTTTGATACGGTAAATGATTTAAGAGGTGCGAAACAGTAGATCTTTGCTTAACGGCGTACTCGGGTTTTTCCCACTGAATGACCGACGGCTTGCTTTACGGTGAAAGTGCAAGAATGCAGGCCCTAAGCTGTTTGGCGCGACGTCGCCGCGGCGACGCCATGTCGCCGCCAATATTATATGGATATGTATATTAATTTCTTTATTTTCTCACATTATTAATATCATCTAACTGATATATATCGAGTGCAAGTTTTAGTCGAGAGCGTTATATTTGATGTTTTTACAGACAGTAACAGCAAGACCTGCTATAGTTGATAATATTCTAATATTTAACTAGGTATTTATTCAATGTACTCTATATGATTTTAAAAGAATATTTTTACAATATGGTAGTAAATAAATGTACCAATAAAATGTTGAGCAAATTTTTAAAATAATTTACTTCAAATTATGGTACATGCAAATGCTTAAAAAAAATCAGCTTCACGCTTTTTCCCGCACACAGCAGGGTAGGCAGAGGGAACCTAGTGTTTAAGACACTCCAGTTCCCACTTTCTGCCGAATTCTGGAGGCATTGCGTATTGAGTGGCGAAACTCAACGCCGCCTCGACACCAGAGCGAAGAAATGAAAATATAAATGTAAATAAATATTTATTTTCCTCGAGTGGGGATCGAACCCACAACCAGTCGATTTTACAGCCACACTTTGTGCTCCTGCGCCACGACTGGCCTTTGATTACAAGTCCTTAATATATGTATATTAAATGTTACCTAAGAATACTATTCTAAGTAACAATAGCTCATACTTGCTGCAATTATATTATAATATTACATCCTTTATACTACAAAGGTAGGTACTCGATCTAGGTAGTTGGTTAACGCAGTGTGGCTTATCTGTTTGTGCCAGAATCGTTGAATCGTAACAAGGTACATATTTTATGCGATTTGTCAAGGGCGAAACAGAATGAATTGACGTTTAGTTCCACGTATAGTACTAGTGAAAAGATGTATTGAACCGTATGTATTTTTTTTTAAATGTTACATTTTAAAAATGTTTGCGTTTTTTTGCGTTTTTACAGGCACGGCATAATTAAGTTGAAATATCGATATATTTAAAGCTGAAGTGGGTTCGATATCCGTTGTCAACACGGGGAAATCCATTATTTTCATTTTCCCAGTGTAACAAGAGCGGCGTTAAGTCTCGGATTTGGAACTGAAGTAGAGATAGAGACTCTCTGCTAATAATTACAAAGTTATGTAATTTTATTTTACGAAAAATTTCACACAATCCATTGACGTCACAAATTTGGTTTTGAGAGATAAAGATAGGAAAAGAGTCTATTGATCCATCTCAGTTTTCTGATCTTTTATTAATTCACGTTTGCCGCTTTCCACGTTGTCTTCCATGCTTATGTAGATTACCCTCCGAGTACGTTAATATATTTCAGTCATTTTAAATAAAATCAATAGACAAATAGAGTATGTGCTCACTATATATATTATACTAGAGGGCGCGCGCGGCTTCGCCCGCTTATTAGGAGTGAATTGTAAAAAAACCACGAAACACGTGTTCAATAAAATATTTTTAACAGTCTGAATTTAATTTTTTATAAAAATCGGTGGCAATTTAAAGATTTTTCCATATAAACTTTCAACCCCTTATTTGAACTCTTAGGGGGTGAATTCTTAAAAACCATGAAATACGTATTCAATGAAATATTTTTAAAAGTCTGAATATTAAATTTTATAAAAATCGGTGCACATATTTTTTTTTTCCATACAAACTTTCAACCCCTATTTCGTCCCTTTAGGTTTAAAATTTTTGAAATTCCCTTCTTAGTGGATGTCCAGAATATGAAAATAAACATCTGCCCAAGTTTCACGTTTCTACCATCAGCGGTTACGGCTCTGCGTGCGTCTTACCTCAGTCAGTCAGCACAAGTCCTTTTATATATATAGATATTTCACAAACCCACACTTTTTTGGAGAATAAATTTCATATATTTTATTAAAAATCAAAAAATAGATAGGTAGAAAAAAATAATACAACACTGAAACAAGTAATACCAACCTGATAACAATAATTTTGAATCATCACGTAATATGTATTTTTTATCTCTCTACAATATATAAATTAATGTAATTAATGTCATAATAAAGACAAAATGTTTCTTAAAGTTATTGAGGTAAACTTAAGGCAAGTATAAAATATTCTTAATGGAATATTCCATTATGCACGATATTTAACGATTCTCAGGCATACATAGTCTGGATAAGAAAATTTTCAATAGTTAACCAAATAGAAGAAAATTTGAAGAGTCGAAGATATCACAATCAGTTGACTCTTTTTTATTCTAAAATAAAAAGTTTCTACAATAAAATAAAAAAAATATTAGATTTTAAAATGACATTCTAGATATTTTTTTGTATTCGTCAAAAGCAGTACAAAACACTGGGACGTGACGTTTTAATCTAAAATAGACTAATATGTTCTTTAATTATGAAATAATAATAATTCATAAATATAATTTTAAATATTATACAGACATTCATAAATATCCATCTATACACAAAGATTTTCATTGTGACAATTATTACAGTCAATAGCGAGCTAGCAGTAATAGAAGGTACTAAATAAAGTTCCAGACTACACTAAATAATATATAAATAAATGTAAATATAGAGCCCGGTCGTGGCGCAGGGGCACAAAGTGTGACTGCAAAATCGATTGGTTGTGGGTTCGATCCCACTCAAGGAAGTGAAATTCATTTCTTCGCTCTGGTGTCGAGGCAAAGCGCGGCGTTGAGTTCCGCCACTCAACACGCAATGCCTCCAGAACTTGGCGGAAAGTGGATAACGGAGTGTCTTAACACAAGGTTCCCTCTGCCTACCCTGCTGTGCGGGATACAGCGTGAAGTTGATAAAAAATAAGCAACTATATAATTTACATAACAAAATTAAATATATCCTTAAAAATATAAATTCTTAATTACTGATACATCGAATAATAAACAGCGCTACGCATCGTTGATTACAGAAAACCCCGAGTACAAATCTCAAGGCGAAAAAAAATTCACAATGAAGCGCCACCAACTTAGATTTTTAAAGAATAGACGCAAAAGTAACTGACCGTCACAGTAATTTACGAGCCATATGACGTCACTCTTGTTATTGATAAATTTGTAAGTTTTCAAAAAATTCTTTTCTTTTCTTTTCTTTTCGATTGATAATAAATTGACATATTATAAGTAACATTTTTTATTTCAAATAATTGTAATGTTATTTTTCTAATTATTTTTGAAATTATTAACAAAAAACCATCAATCGTTTCTTGACATTTGTTATTTTTTAATATTTAAACTCTATCTGGCAAAGTCATCTTTAGTAATTCATAAAATAAAAATAAGAAAAGTTCTTGCATAAACCAAGTAGTAATCAAGAGATTACCTCAAAAAATGCAGATAGTATCGCTCTGTGTACGTTTCAATTCGGCAACCTTTAATAAAATTGCGAGAAAATAAATAAATAAAAATAATAAATATATTGTACTAAAAATATATATCTGCATTTAGTTTAGTGTTTACAATTAAAGCAAAATTAATATTTACTCGTATATACCTATTTCCGGAAGTTAAAAAAAAAGATAAGATCATTGGTGCGTGTCGGTGAATGGTGCCATTACCCTATATCTTGAAATATGCGTGACATTTCAAAAACCAACCATATTATGTATACTATGTATATACTATATACCTACCTAAGTTTTCACGTATTTGCCAAACTTTAAATACTTCATTTATAGTTTTTCATTCTATGGATTTACTGTTCTGGACTCTGAACGAGAGCGTAAAACAATACAAAATTAAATACTTAGAAATATTCATATACTATTTTAGATCAATTGAAAACCCGATCAAACATATTATATTAAAAAAATATAACATAAAATAAAAAAAAACCAGTAGCTTCGTTCAATATTTATTTTACGATTAAACACAAACGACTTAAAGTCTCAGTTCTTTATTGTTTTATAATAACTCGCTTCATAGTTGATAGTTATCTCGAGTTCTCTAGACTCACGTTTAAACATTATAAATTCTCTATTATGATAAGGAAATCTTGTTTCATTTGTTTTTAATGACGCCAGCCATGGCGAAGTGGCACAAAGTGTGACTATAAACGCAAAAGGTTGTGGGTTCGATTCCCACTCGAGGAAATGAAATATTTTATATTTTATATATTTAATATTTCTTCGTTTCTGATGTAGAGTAGGGAAGGGGTGGGTAGGAATCTAGTGTATCTTAACACTAGATTCCCACTGCCTACCCTGCTGTGTGCAGGATACAGCGTGACGCTTAATTAAAAAACGTTTTAATGAGATAACCAAAGTTTATTCAACAAACAGCCAAGGTAAGCGTAATTATGACATGTTTTAATGTAAATTACATGTGAGCAAAAAATAAGGTGCTTTATGTTATAATATTCACACAGTAATTTTGCTGACATTACCTTAGAAATAAATGATTGTTTAATTTATTTCCTCAATAAAAAAAAGAAAAGAAAGCTCAATGTCACGTTTATTTATACAGGATATTAACCAATAGTCCATACATATAAAATAAATAAGTTATAAGAAGGACATTAAATGTGAAATGGAAATGCTAACATTAAATAAAGAAAATTGTTTAACGCAAACGTAATTTTAATAAAATTATTCACAAATTATAATCATGAAAATCAAATACAATATTAATTTAAACATAACTTAGCATTAATTACAACTTAATTACACGAACAAAAAATATCTATTCAAGGATAAAAAAAGAAAAGAATATATTGTTTTATACATTAGTAAAATATAATTTTTATATAGTAGAACTAATTAAAAACACAAAGGAAACTTACCAAAAAGTTTTATATGCATTTTCATTATTATTGACAAATGTCACTAGCTGTAAACACTGAAACGTCACGCACTATTTAAGGCGCCAAAAGCGATCGGCCGCGGCGGGTTGCGCGCGCGCTCGTCTCTGAGCGACTGCTAATCGAGATATTAAAAGCCTCACCGCTCGGGCTCCGGTGCCACTCAACCATAAAGTCGTCAGAAGATATGCAACTTAAAATACTGAACGTCGATAACATGGAATCCTTATATTAACTATGTAGCACCTCCATATCGCAGATGCCTCCATTATTGAATCAGGTGAAATTGTAAAACAAATAAGACTATAGAATAAACCGGTTTGTGCAAAATATTTAATAGCAATAAACTATGCTTATTATTTTATACTATATTGCTGTTTATTTATTGTATTAGCTAATCATTTTGATGCACGAGGTGAAAGAAATAGTATATATATATGTATATATAACGCTACTATTATATAAAATAATTAATCATAATTTACATTGTTAAGTTATTATAGATAACAATCTCTTTACCGTAATTATAACGATCAAGTAATGAATTATAAGTATTTATAATGCGTTTGTAGCCAATGAATATTATACATTATTTGTTACTGTCCCATTTTCAATTCATACAATAGGCGTTTAGAGAACTAAATGCTAAGCTATGCCTGACGCACGGCTTTAAGCATTTATATTAACGTGCATACATCGAGGTAGAAGGTAGAACTCGATTAGGTACCGTTATTACGACTTAGTAATTATTTGAGAATTTCATTAAGTATTTGTCCCCTGCACACTTGCGCATACGCCGATAATGTTATATACATTATTGAATTACATCAACATAGATATTGTAGATTTAACTCAATGTATCATTAATATTAACGTTTTTCTTCATAAGTACAAGTGAGTATATAAATATGTTTAAATAGTTGTGACGCAAATGTGAGTAATAATCAAAGTAAAAGAAAATATACATTGAAAAATATAATTTATAAGCAATGAAAGTAAACATTTCCTTAACTGGTCATATTTATTGTTAAAACTAAAATAAAAAAAAATGTATAAAATAGCAAAACTTATACAGATTATTTTTGTCATCACCACTTCAAATGGAACGTTTTAACACAGTTTTAACTACTCTATAAAAAACCAATACAATTAAAGCAGATTTTTCAAAAAATGAAAAAGTGTTTTTTTCAAACAAAATATTTAATAAAATTATCGTTGTAAAATAAAATTTGTCAAGAATTACTCACACAGACATAAACCTATCAAAGCGGTAATTCCGCACACGCCTTATTCACGAAATCGAGTCGTAGGTAATGGCGGCGATGTTGAATTGCGTAAAATAGTACGAGAGATATCCCTTTCTCGTTCTAGTATATTTTTGAGCCTCCCATGTTTTTTGAATGACAAGCGGCAGGTCGGCAACGCTTAGTAGTATTTTTGTAGTAGTATGTGTTTACGTTATTGGTATCTATGCGTAACTGCGTCACACGAAATACAGGTATGGATAAACATCGAGAAATGAAAAAAAATCCTACGTCTAAACTATTGTGGTAAAATATAATGAGGTATATGTCTAAACATTTTAGGTATGGGTTTGAAATATTTTACCCTATACGCTGCTCCCGTAAAAGGAGTGCCGACGCTTCCAGCCTGTATAATACTAGCGGCCCGCTTGCGACTTCGCCAGCTTGAACTACATAATTAGTTAATTATTAATTTACTAATCTTCATTACTTTCGTTTCCTTATTATAATCCATGCCTATATTGTAAATTCAAAAGTAACTCTGTCTGTTTGTCTGTCTGTGTGTATGTCTGTCTGTGTGTCTGTCTGTATGTCTGTCTGTGACGCAATCGGGTCGATTGCTGATACGATTGTGATAATATTTCATATACAAATACTTGAGGATCTTGGGATGGACATAGGTAACTTTTTTTCTCATATTTGTAATATTTTCGATACATACGAATATATTGAAATACCTTTCAATTTGACATGTAATTTATTGTGACATAAATTACAACCATCGCTAAGCAACCGTTACTAAGCAAGTAACAATTTTGTTGTTTTAAGAAAAAGTCGTCCAAAATGAGCTTCCTCAACGCTTACATGGCGTGCGCTGACTGAACCTTATGAGACACATAAAAACAATGTTTTACCAAAATACTGTCTTAAAAAACCTATTAAAATATGATATATATCTGAAGGTTGAGCCGCAGTATCCATTTTACTATATTTAATTTAAATTTATCAGGTTATTGTTAATGTATGAGAGGCCAGTCGTGGCGCAGCGGCACGAGGTGTGACTGCAAAACCGACTGGTTGTGGGTTCGATCCCCACTCGAGGAGATGAAATATTTACTTAAATTTATATTTCCATTTCTTCGCTCTGGTGTCGAGGTTAAGCGCGGCGTTGAGTTCAGCCACTCAACACGCAATGCCTCCAGGATTCGGCAGAAAGTTGGGAACGAAGTGTCTTAACACTAGGTTCCCTCTGCCTACCCTGCTGTGTGCGGGATACAGCGTGAAGCTGATTTAATTTAATTTAATTGTTAATGTATTTTCTATAATTTGGTATTCATCCTAATCAAAATAAGCATAATAGTCACCTTTAGCATTTCAGCTAGATTGAAATTATATTGTACTGTGCAACATTCTAATAAATACTGAAGGAGGTATCACTGATTCAAAATGACCTGACCCTAGGAGACGCACGGTATGACCAAACCGAACGGGCAGACGAGGTTGATGTTGTAATTTTCATACATTTTCGACCTTCTGTTAATTTTTATGTGGTTATTTGCTGTTTATTATCAGTTATTTTTTTTCTTTGGTTCTCTTGCCTATTCGAGTAGTAGATTAGTTAGATTTTTTTAAATTACTTACAATACCGCTACTTTTTATTTAATGTTATTTAAATATTTAGGAAAGAATGGTTGGTTATTTCGTTTTGGTTATCTATACCGTTGTTAAACACTTAATAAATAGTATTTTTTCTATTTTGGGATTTTATTTGATACTGCTCTCAAAATTATCGTATTTAATATAGAAATGTTTAGTTATTTCATATAGGATCTGTGTATGTGTCGCACGAATGCGTGTAAAAAAGTTTTTCCCGAGTAAATGACTATCCCGTGGAACTTCTGGGACAAACAGTAGCCCATGTGTTCCTCCACAACCCCCTCTATCAGTTACTGAAAGTCTCAGAAAAGTTCAGTTGTTCTGGACATTAGCTCGGGAAATAGAAAGATAGACAAAGACAAAAAATATAAAATTGTTTCTTTTTTGTATTTGTGTATCATTAAGCTAGCCACATGCACTTGCAGAAACACAATCATTTTGAAATCACAAGCAGACACTTCAATTTTATTTATAAGACGGTTAGTGCAAGATAGAACGGTTAATGCAACAGAAACCTTGCAATTATCAATATTTAATATTTTTTGTCACAAAATGCCTTGTTGTGACTTATTTATAAGAGATGCGGTGTCGCGGATTTTATTAGAACGAATAAAATTGAGGCCAGTCGTGGCGAAGGGGCACAAAGTGTAACTGTAAAACCGACTGGTTGTGGGTTCGATCCACACTCGAGGAGATGAAATATTTACTTAAATTTATATTTCTATTTCTTCGGTCTGATGTCGCGACGCGGTGCGCTCAGCGCGGCGTTGAGTTTCGCCACTCAATACGCTCTTAAAACTAGGTTCCCTCTGCTTACCGTGCTGTGTACAGGATACAACGTGAAGCTGATATTTTTTTTATTAAAATTGAATATTTGTGTAGTACAATGTACTTGCATGTATTTTATTATTTCTGCAGGGCCTGCGGTTCGATGACGCTCGTTATTATTGTTATTTGGTTATGTAAGGCTAACTGAAAAAATACACCATAATGCTATATAGTACAGCATTATCCCTTATCCGATAAAATGTTATAGATAAATACGTCCTCTTTATACAGATAAAAATTGGGTTTTTCAGTATATCACAAATATGTACCTATATTTTAGAAGATATCTAAGTAGAGAGAGGCGTAGAAGGTCATGCACTGCGAAAATGTTTAAAGTTTAAAGTTATACATACATATAATATATGTATAAATATATATATATATATATATATATATATATATATATATATATATATATATATATATATATATATATATATATATATATATATATATATATATATATATATATATATATATATATATATATATATATATATATATATATATATATATATATATATATATATATATATATATATATATATATATATATATATA
>JAATLQ010025082.1:0-13988 GCA_013421005.1 Heliconius erato x Heliconius himera
AACCAATCGAGAGGACAATAACACACCTACACCTTGACAGCCCCGCTCGCTCTCTGGTACGCCGGCCCAGAAAGCGACCCGACTGCCCGGCAAATCGGTCGTGTCATTGCCCTTTCGCTTGGTCTCTGTCACACAAACGACATCCAAATCTCTATCATCCATCACATCTAATAATTCATTCATCTTTTCTTCCATCCCTCCTCTTACATTCCACGTAGCTATTTGTAGCTCCGTCCTCCGCCGATCAATCATGTTTTTTTTATAATGTTTTTCTACAACTATTAACACAAAGCTATTATAGTATTTTAATCGTTAATTGTTAATAATTCGATAATTAAAGAAATTTTTACTTTAATAATTTTAATTTATAACACATATTTCAAAAATATACCACGTTATCTTTAAGTGAACGCCATTCCCCCTCCTCCGCCATGTTCATAATATGTTTATATACTTCTCATCAATTCCATCACTTAATAAATTATGTACCAAGTCTCTAAGGCCTTGCATTGCCACGAACACAATACGTCGCAAGGGAGTCTATTATATTTATTAAAAATAACGGCAAGTGATAAAATTATGTTAATTCCAAAAATACAAATACAAACTTCAACCTATACATGCACAAACTAAAAAGAACAAATAATATTTTAATAACTTCAAAATAAGGATAATCAACGAATTTATTTCGATGAAATAAAGCATACTATTCAGTTTGTACTGCTGATCTCAGCATACGAAATCAAATATGTGTATATTATACTTACAATCTTATATAAAACAAAAGTTCAAACTTCTCAATATACCTCAAGTAACCAAAATATCATCAATATATACCTATATATATACTAGAGGGCGCGCGCGGCTTCGCCCACGGAGTGAATTTAAAAAAAACCACGAAACACGTGTTCAATAAAGTCTGTCAGTCTGAATTTAATTTTTTATAAAAATCGGTGGCAATTTAAAGATTTTTCCATATAAACTTTCAACTCCTTATTTGAACCCTTAGGGGGTGAATTTTTAAAAACCATGAAACACGTGTTCAATGAAATATTTTTAAAAGTCTGAATTTCAAATTTTATAAAAATCGGTACAGATTATTTTTTTTTCCATACAAACTTTCAACCCCTATTCATCCCTTTAGGGTTAAAATTTTTCAAATTCCCTTCTTAGTGGATGTCCAGAATATGAAAATAAACATCTGCCCAAATTTCATGTTTCTACCATCAGCGGTTACCGCTCTGCGTGCGTCTTACCTCAGTCAGTCAGCACAAGTCCTTTTATATATATAGATATATATAGTGGCCGATTAACACATTTTCAAGGTGTAAGCAAGGTGTAAGTAGTTATTGACGCCCTTACCTTTACAATTGTCGTAAGTTATTGTTACAATTTGTAAAATTCGTTGAAATATCATAAGATGTCTTTTAATAGAGGTAAATAAATACTGAGTTGAAAACTTGATTTGGATTAAATGATTTGCAAAACCGTCGAAACCGTTTTTCGGTTCGTTTCATTATTATCGCTCTACGTTGAAAAAATGTTTGACTCTTTTCAGGCAGCAATAAGTTTTCTTTAGCTATAGCCAAGTTAGGATAAACGTTCTGCAAAATTAACCTACTCAACTTTGCACGATCTGTAGCATCCTCGGTAGTTAGTCCATTAGCTCTCATATCCTGCACCACGACATCCAACCAGCGTTTGCTTGGGCGTTCGTGAGGTCTCAGTCCAGGGACAGATACAGTAAGGCACTTCCATGAGACATAGTTCCTAGGCCGGGGCGCAACGTCGCCATACAATCCCAGCCGATGCTCTTGAAGCTTATTTATATTATATTTATATTAGCTAACGTTCCCTGCCGTGTAAAAAAACCGGTCGGATGATGCTCTTGTATATTGTGTCCAGGCAGCGCTTGTCCGGCCATGGACATTGTGATCGATGCCTCCAGACTCGTGCATAACGGATCAGGACCTATAAGGATAGTGCTCGAGTCCGGGTTCTCGTGGTCTTCGACATATGAAGTTTAAGAAAACCGTTCTTAAACTAAAGCGTACTCTTCCAGAGGTTCAGTTTACGCTACGGTATCAGTCGGTTTTTGTACATGAATGCTATGTCATCGGCTCACATCATCACCAATGGAGGCTGGTCCTGAATGTGAGCCGAGACACTGTCCAGCACTCCATTGGACAAGAACAGATTAAGAGCCAAGCCCTGTTGAACCCCCACTGAAAACCGGAAGGGTTTAATGTAGGCAACAGCAGTCCTAACCATAGAGACGGAGTCTTGGTATATAAATAAAAATCAAATTCACGCGCATATATCATGCACATGGCAGGACAGACTGATGGATGGATACTGTTAAGACACAATATTCCCTACTTTCCGTCGCATTCTGGAGGCATTTTTGGAGGCGTGTTGAGTGGTGGAACTCAACACCACGCTTTTCTTGACAACAGAGCGAAAAATGGAAGAATAAATTGAAATAAATATTTCATTTCCTCCAGTGGAGATCGAACCCACAACCAGTCGCGTTTACAGTCAACATTGTACAGGGGCACAAACTTGACCATTTTTCACTTCCATTGTTTCATCCCGTGTGTAAGAGTTTTTGGTAGATTTAGAGTCATCATTGATATTTCATCTTTCTTAAAGTTTTAACTACAGATCAAATCATATTTACTGTGCTATATTATAAATGACAAATTTAAAAATTACCCAAGTTTAAATAATCTAAACCAAGTGCACTAATGATAGTAAGCAGATAAGGCATTGTATAATTGTGATAATAACCCCAGAGGTCGCCGCTCTCTTATCATTGCTTAATGTTACTGAACTTATTACAAATGTTACTCTTATAGTAAAGTTAACTTATTTAGAACTTAATAATAAGCTCACCAATGATAATGTATTATTTAGTCACTCATTTCTAATTATCATTACAAAATTTTAGTATTGGTAGACAGAGAGAATTAAGTGTCACCAAAGTCCTTTTTCCACTTTCCAACCGAATTCGAGGCAAGAGACATAAAGATAATTCATTTCCCTAATTGAGAATCGAACCGACAACCGGTATGGCGAAAATATATAATCCTGACCGAACTTGATTATAGTCGGGTCAAATGTCAACTCGAGTGAAAAAATATTTATATATACAAATAATATGGGTGTATCCTAACTCCAATAAAACCAAGGATGGCTCTAAGTTATATACATACATACGAGTACGTCTTCTTATATCACACGATGTTTTTCTAAGTAAACTTAAATAATATAATGGAAAGGATTATGCCCTGTAGGTATAAGATACAAAACAAAAGATTTTTTTTCTATACATTTTATTACATACATCGGATATCAGTATAATATGCATTTACATTTTGTTATTGTCATAGCAGAATATAGATAAACCGCAAAGATATAAGGAAGTATCAAATATTTTATGAACAACACACAAGGCTAGAAAACTGATAAATTTACATTAATTGTTTATGTTTATGCATTATTTTTTCTAGCTTTAGAAAAAATATTATATAAACATACTTTGTCCTGTCTGAGCTGTGTCCCGCATCTAGCAGGGTAGGCAGAGGGAACCTAGTATTAAGACACTTCGCTCCCCACTTTCTGTGAATTCTCGAGGCATTGCGTATTGAGAGGCGGCGCGCTTTACGAAACCAGAGCAGAGATGTGAAAATATTAAATATTTCATTGCCTCGAGTGGGAATCGAACTCACTTCACTTCACAATCCATTGCGTGTACGGTCACACATTTACGTCACAGCTGACCTGTTTGTTAATTAGTACCAAATATTTTTTACATGCAATATATTTCTTTTGGCATTTTTATTAGCAGAGCAAAGAAGTAATAATTATTTAAATTCTCCGCGCCCGTTCATCTAACATATTTATTTGCGAATTAAAGTATAAAATTTGATTTAGATAGTATTCAGTGGTAAGAAGGTAATATAACAAGTCACGTGGCTAACAACCCACGCAATTGTGTTACGTGATAATTAAGACTTATAAGCAAAAACCTGTTGAGGCCCAAAAATGTCAAAATATCAATTGCCTGTAGCAAATATTATAAAAAGAAAGTTTATAAACTAAAACCCAACTACTACGCTTTAAAAAGTACGAAACAAAAAAATAGTATTTATTTTTAACATTTTTAAAGTATTATTCCACACTTAGGAAAGAAAAAGACTTGTTAAGAAAACGTATAAAAATTTTAACCTAGCGGGATTTGAATCCGCGTCTCTTTGGAAACCTTCCAAGCGCTCTGACCACCTAAGCCATACGTTCTCATCTAACAACGTAAATAAGTTGTAAAAGCGTATAAAAATTTTGACGTAGCTAACATTACAAACTTATATTTATAGTTAATTTCATACAAAACGAGTGCAAATATCGGCAAACTTAAGTTTGTCAACTTTTATAAGTTGTAATCCCGGAAATGGTACTGAAGCCTCGGCGGTTGAGACTGGCACTTAACTGGCTTTATTAGTATTAGATATCTAATACATTAAATAACATTTAAGAAATTTAGAGAGACCTGTTTAGAAAGTAATTTTTGTGGAGCAGATTAAGAGGCCTAAATAAATGACATAGTGGCCTAGTTTTATTAGGCATAGTGCCTACTCCCTATGTGTAGAAGGTGTGAATGGAAGGTGTCAGAATGTGTGGAAGTTATATAAAAATATATATTATATTTTTGAACTTCAATCTTTATCTCGCTCAGAGAATCTAGTGTCAAGAAACTGCGTCCACGTTTCGTTCGAACCAAATTCGACATTGTGTGTTAAGTAGTCACGCAGAGTAATTTGTCTTCTTTGCTTTCCGCTGTATCTTACATGCAGGGAGGGAAGGGAACCTAGTGTTAAGACACTCCGTTCTCCACTTTCCGCCGATATTTCGAGAAATTGTGTCTTGAGTGGCGGAATTCTACGCCGCATTTCGTTCCGATCGGGGTGTGTCGAAGTGGGTAGCAAACTACATATTGAAACCACAATCATCACGTTTACAGGCACTCGCCACGACGGCCACGACAGCCACATCGTGTCTTCCTAAAAAGGGGAAATTAAAAATAATTAATTCCTCGGAATGGGGATCGAACATACAACCATCGCGTAGTCAGATGCTATCACTACTCCAAGGGAAGCTCTGTATAATGGGAAACAACAAAAAGTCCATTTATTTGGTTTAACAAATAAACTTACTAAGACTCCCCTGTTCTGCAAGTCTGTGTGTCCGTCTGTCACCAGGATATATTTATGAAACTTTTTAAAGATTATGTATTTCTTCTACCACAACTAACAACAACAAATAATAATTAAAAAAAAACAGAATAAAACTAATATTTAATGGGGCTCTCACAACAAACGTGATTTTTCGCCGTTTTTACAGATTATACGGAACCTTTTGGCGCAAGTCCGACTCGCACTTGACCGGTTTTTTTATCTATACATAGATAGTTAAAAAATAACATAAATACTTATTACACAAAATTACTATTTATTGCGTTTTGTGTATAACGGTACTTAATGAATCTATTACATTAATGTATTTCTAATTGATTTACACTTAATTTTACTTGTAGCTATAAGCACTTACATATTAAAAAAATATATTATTAAGCTCTATTCTTGAAAAATATATATATTCGTAAATACCACTGTGTCACTTGTTTTATTTAAATTTAAAAGTATGCTAAGCATTTTTACTTTAGATATTTTTAATGTGCATATTTTTATGGTAGGTTACTATTGCTAGAACCTTCAAGCCTGCTTATCCTCGCAAAACAGGGAAACTTAATGTCAAAACACATCGTTCTCCGTTTTTAGCCTAAATCTCTCGGTGGAACTCAACGTCGCGCTTCCCAACAGAGCAGGAAAATAGAAATAATTTGAATATATTCGTTCTCACTATCGAGTTTATGTAATTTTTAAAGATTAACTAATATAAATAAAAAATAAAAAAAAAACAGCTTCACGCTGTATCCCACACACAGCAGGGTAGGCAGAGGGAACCTAGTGTTAAGACACCAGTTCCCCACTTTCTGCCGAATTCTGGAGGCATTGCGTGTTGAGTGGTAGAACTCAACGCCGTGCTTAACCTCGACACCAGAGCGAAGAAAATGGAAATATAAATTTAAGTAAAATATTTCATTTCCTCGAGTGGGGATCGAACCCAGAAACCAGTTGGTTTTACAGTCACACCTCGTGCCGCTGCGCCACTACTGGTTAACTAGTCTATTAGTCTAATATATTTATTTAAAAAATATTATATCATAGAATCTATTATTTTGCGCCTAAAAAACCGGTCAATTACGAATCTGACTTGTATGTACATCGGTCTTGACTTGTCAGTCAAAATTGTGGTTCAACAGCATATCAAAGTCTACACTCAAAATCTTTTTTGTTGTGTGTAATATATATTTTTTATGAAATATGTAACACACATTGTTAAGAGATGCCCAATCAGAAAAAGGATTTTATAAGCATATCGCAGAGTAGGCAGAAAGAGAGAGAAACTGGTGCTTAGACACTCCGTAAACTAATTGTTTTGATAACATAAAAGCCACTAGCAAATCTTAATAAATAAATTCCTCCGCATATTGAACCCACATTCATCGCGTATATAATAAACAAAATAAATATCTAAAATTATATTTATTTCATAATAAGATATCACATTTAAGATTCTTAGTTTTAGAGAAGGATCGGATACACAAACGTAACCTAGTGCTAGGACACTAAGTTTCCTTAATGTTCGCCCGATTTTCAAGACATTGCAAGTGCGGATTGGCGGAATTGAACGCCACACTTTATCTCGTTACCAGAGCGAGAAAACGAAAATATTTCATACCCCCGAATGGGAATCGAACTCACAACCATCGGGTGTATTTGTATAATTGTCCTCAATTGTGCTTGTATAATTTCAAAATATACGTTAATTAAATGTCAACATATTTTTTTTTATTTCATATTTCACAATATTACTTAAGACTTATTTATGTATGTATACATTCAAACATCAAAATGACATACACCAAGAGTCAATTCAAAGACGCCACGTGTTTAAACCACAATGTATTTATATGCGCACTATTATCTAATATTGAAACGCAAATACGTCTGATACACAAATCTAAAAACAATGACTAACACATACATTTCTTACATTGTTCATACATTGTTTTTGTTATTCAATAGTTATCATTTTTTGATTATTTATAACGAGATAGGTACAATATTTGAATTAAAAAAAATGCTTCACGGTGTTTCCCGCACACAGAAGTGTAAGCAGGGGAAACCTAGTGTTAAGACACTCCGTTTCCCACTTTCCGCCAAATTGTTCGAGGCATTGCGTGGCGTAACTCAACGCTGTTTTTTTACTTTGGTGCCAGTTATAGCGAAGAAATGAAAGTATTAATAAATAATTCATTCCCTCAAGTGTGAATCGAACCGACAACCTTGGCGTCAAAATCACACTCTTACACACAGTTTCGATGCGACGGCTTCAAAAAATGATGTTATTGACTAATAATAATATGATGTTTTTTAGAACAACGAACTTGAAATGTAAAAAAAGTACGAGTTTATAGAAGATGTGTAAACTGACTCATTTGAAGTGAATTTTCACTTTATTTTATATATAAATATAGGACGAATTTAGTTTTATCTATAGGGCCTGGATGATTGATCACATTTAAATGATTATAATTTCTCTGCCCCAGTAGACAAAGCATGGCATTAACCTCCACCAGTCAACACACAATATCTCAAAAATTCGACGGAGAGTATCAAACGGAGTGTCTAACAAGAGGTTCCTTCTGTCTACCTTCTCTGCTTCGCAGAAAAGAATATTTTTATTAAATACCAAGGTTAGATAGAAATCTTCACATTGCATGTAAGTCGGGGTATAATTTAATTAGTCATTTCCCAATAAGACAACATCTCTGTTACATCCGCTGCGTAGGCGCAACTTTAAATGTTTTTTATGACGTCACACATTTACCTTGTAATTTTTAATTATTTTAAAATTCTAAAAAATTCATGTAATAATTATGATTATCTTTATAAAGTCGTTAAAATTATGTGATATTCAAAATTCCATAAAATGTGTAAAAATTTTGCCTTTTGATTTTTTTATTTATTAGGATTAACTTTTTAAAATTTTTAAAGTATTATTCCATACTAAGAAAAGAAAAATACTTATTTAGGAAACATATAAACATTTTGACCCGTCCAAGCGCTCTGAGACCGTAGGGCTTAGTGGTCAGAGAGCTTGGACGGTTTCCAAGAGGCATATGTTGAAATCCCGCTAGGTTCAATCTTTATACAAGTATTCATCTTTTTTATTAGTAAAATTTCTGGGGCGGGCACTAAACTATTTCGGGGTCACCTGGCCCCCTCTATACGCCAACGATTTTAACAAGAACTAAGTTCAAAAATAATTTAACACACATGTACCACGATAAAGGAACGGCCAGACGATTGGTTTAAAGTATCGTCTTGAATGAGCGTAAGTAGATAATGCTCACATCCGTTTCTACTCACGGAATGAATTGTAAATTACAATATGACATACTAGTAATAAAGCCTTTATTCACTGTATTGCTTAAGATGATTTTTTTATTGTTTGTTTGATTGTGAATGGAGACAGTAAGGGGTTAGGTTCTTTAAGATTAAAATTGATTATTTTCCTTATTAGTAAAGTATTTAGCACAAGTCTAGTATATTAAACAAGATACTATAAAAATATTTAAACGGACCATCAGGGTTGTTAATTGTAAGTAAAGATATTTATATAGATTATAAATATCTTTGGATAATAACACTCGGATATCTAACCCTAAAGTAAACACAGTCCGTAGGCTATGTTAATTATAATGATCAGGTAACCGACTTTATAAATAAGTAATTTTAATAAGACCAGTCGTGGCGCAGGGACGGGCATAAGCGTGTGACTGTAAACGCGATAGGTTGTGGGTTCGATTCTCACTCGAGGAAATGAAATATTTAATATTTCCATGTCTTCGTTCTGGTGAAGGTGCAAATCGTGGCGGTGAGATCCGCCACACAACACGCAATGCCTCCACAATTCGGCGGAAATGGGGAGTGGAATGTCTTAACACTAGACTCCTTCTGCCTTCTACAATACCCCGTGACGATGAAAAAAAAAACATAATAGTACGCATAAGTCAAAGAATTATCTACATTTAGTGATGTACCACTGTTTTACAACATCCGTATGGTTTCAGGCCGTACTTTGAATATGGTTAAAGCGATAGAGAATCTCAGCGAAGGCGAGCTAATGAGCATTTTAAAGGACTTTCGTAGTCTACATTTGGGTCATAAGACCCAGGCACTACTCCAAGCAACGAAGGGCTACTATCCCTAGTTCCTTCACTAGTTCTCTTTTAGAAATTTGGCAGATCAAGATTATCAAGAATGTCAAACAAAATGTTTCACTGCCACACCCACAATCCGTTCTAATTATGCTAAAAATATGATACGCATCTACGTAATATATTCAACTAATGACCTTCATAATACATACAAATACAGGGTGGAAGTGTCAGCATTAACTATTCTATAAAAGCCTAATACAAAAATGAAAAAGTTATTTTTTCAAATAAGATAAATAATAAAATTATTGTTGTATTATAAACACTCCATTTGTCAAAAACGACGCACGCACACATAAACCTATCAAAGGGAAACCACCGCACACGCCTCATTCCGAAATCGAGTCGTAGTTATTGGCGGCGTTACGTTATTGGTATCTATGGGTAACTGCGTCACACGAAATACAGGTAAGTATAAACATCGTGAAATGAAAAAAAATCCTACGTCTAAACTGTTGAGGTATCTTGATGGGTTTAAAATATTTTACCCTAGGGGCCGTTCAAGAATTACGTAAGCAGTTTTTTTGCAATTATTGACCACCCCCTCCCCTATGTCATCAAAAATAAGCAATCCTCTTACAAATATTTCTTTGAAAACGTCAAAAATAAGCAAACCTAAGACCCCCTCGCCCCCCTACAGTGCTTACGTAATACTTGAACGGCCCCCTATATGCTGCTCCCGTAAAAGGAGCGCTGACACTTCCACCCTGTATAATACAAAATTGTATTGTAACGATATCAAAGAAAAAAAATATAAAAAAATGTTTATTCATACGGTTTCGGTTTCGTCATAATTGATGATTAGCGAAGATCAAATATGATTTATTTAATTCATAATTTAAATAGCGATACTTCTAGGAGCAACTTTTTAACATTAGTAAATGTTATAAAACGAAAAAAAATGTTGGGTTCAACGCGCAATTCTCAGGTACAGACAGTTAAAAGCTAGTTTATTATAGCCACTTTTTATATTTATCTATATATATAAAAGGACTTGTGCTGACTGACTGAGGTAAGACGCACGCAGAGCCGTAACCGCTGATGGTAGAAACGTGAAATTTGGGCAGATGTTTATTTTCATATTCTGGATATCCACTAAGAAGGGAATTTGAAAAATTTTAACCCTAAAGGGATGAAATAAGGGTTGAAAGTTTGTATGGAAAAAAAATATATATGTACCGATTTTTATAAAATTTGAAATTCAGACTCTTAAAAATATTTCATTGAACACGTGTTAAATCAAATTAGTTACCTACTACAAAAAAATCACCACATAAATTGTTAACCTGTTACTTCTATCTCTGATATAGTTTGTTAGATTAACGGTGATAGATTGTCGGCACGATTAATTTTTATTTAATTGCCAATTGAATTCCTATTGTGTAAATATCATATACTTAATTTAAATATAAAATTATTACTACATAAATATGTATAATAAATATTAAAATTATCTTTTATCGGCGTGTAATTGCATAAATTGCATAAATGTTTAATCTTAAAGTCTAATAGGGCCGCCGCCCGTCGCGCAGTGTCACAAAAGTGCGACTGGAAACACGATGGTTGTGGGTTCCTTTCGGACTCGGGAGAATGATATTCAATATCTTCATTTCCTTGCTTTGGTACAGAGGTAAAGCGCGGCATTGAGTTCCGCCACTCAACGTGTAATGCTTCAAAAATTCGGCAGAATGCGGATTGGCAGTGTTAATGGGAAACGAGAAATGTTTTAATATTAGGTTCACAATTGTTACTTCAAACAAGGCGTCATCGAAAATAATTTCCCACACTACAGAGAATTTTATAGTTAATTTTTTTATAAGAATTTTAAATTAATGTCAATATTAATGGAACGTATTAATGTATTATGCAATACGTAATATTTTATTAAAATGAATAAACACACATATGAATAGATAAATACTAATTTTACTATTTTACACATTTTCTATTCATATTCCACGATATTCTTAAAATAGCATCTTAGTGTCCATAAATATGTTTTAAAATATTCAAGAAACAGGCACATCACTAATTTGTGTTGATAAGTCCCCAATTCGCACGAGAGCTAAAAAAACGTTGCGTTGAAACCCGGTGTCGGCGTTTATATAACGTTTATAATATGATTGTTCATATGAATGCATTTAAATCACTTTTGTGCCATCTATCAATAACTACAGTAAGATGTGGAAATGGTTGTTGGTGCTAAGTTACTTGCAACAGAAATATCTATTGCTATTCATTTAGCATTGTCTTAATAGAAGACAACAAAGGACACAAAATACATACTGAATAAATGAAACATACTTAAAATAGCGGTTTGTTATACATATACTTTTGAGGTAGTGTCCCAGTAAAATTTTACATTAATTTCGAATGGCTATAGCCACTTTTGACGAATTATTGAGAATAATGGGACAATTTTTTTTCATTGATATTTGAGGAATTCCTCGTTCTGAGAATAATTTGGGATCACAATCTCCTAGGAATCATTCTTTAAAATATTATTAGAATATTTTAAAGACGGACGTGTTTTAAAAGCGCAAATGTGTGAAAGTATTCATACAAATGCATTTGTTCTATTTCAAAGCTTTTTTAACGCCCGTTAAAAAACCTCTCGTGCGTATGAGATCTAAGAATATGTATTATCCTTTATATTTTAATGTCGAATATTTTTTACGTACAAAAACATCACATATATTTAGTTCTATGCATTTTTGGAAACCTGACTATATAACTGTCTACCTGCTACACTGAACTGTCTACCTGCTGCACTGACACTGACTTAAAAGTTTCATTTAAAATGTATAAAAATATCGAAAATCAAAGATGTCTTTGTTGCCTTTTGTTAGTTACACCTTATTTTTGTAGCTGTAAACAGACTTAACAGACAGATTCTCTTCTGAGATTATTGCACTAAAATGCATTAGAAAATGCGTGCAAGGCTTAAAATGTATTATTTGAATGCATACTCTCTGTTATTTAATTTTAGATAGTTGTGAAGCCTGTCTTTATCATTTGTACCACAAGGTTGATAAAATTTTTCATACACGTCTACAAACTCGCTGAACAGGGTCAGAGGTTTTTATTTTGTGTATTTTAATATATAGATATAGAGAAAATGCCTAATGTTATAAAATATAAATATTAATTAAAACATCATGATGTACTCGTATTAATTGCAAATTACTTGTTTCGATATATTTAAAAATTATTATACTTCATTTAAGCAACAAGTTCAAATAACTTAAACTGAAGAATAATGAAGGAAACTTAAGGTCCATATTTATAAATCGCTCTCAATTCTGAGATCGATCTTAGGATGCCGTTTTCACAAGATCGATACCAGAGTTAAGAGCAGTTTATATGTTAATACGGACCTAAGAATCATTATAGAATAACTATTCAAAGGCTAGCTTTTACATGCAGCTGCACCGGTCTGGGTAAATAGTAGCACTGATTGTCACTTTATTGAAATTTGTGAAATTTAAGACAAGTCGATTGGTGTATTTATACTTCATTGTACTATGCTCTTACCCGCTACTTGTCACTTTTGAACTTCCACTGGTTGGCTGGAAAAGATCTCTTATGATAGAGATAACTCCACTTTTAGGAACTAAATGTTTTAAGGTTGTTTCCTTATTTATATTTTGTATAATAAGACATATTATTATACCAACACTACATAGACTGATAAGGATATAACCTTTCTTTACGTTGTCGGGTAAGCATAACTTAGACACAATCGAAATAAAACTAAATGAGGACATACTAAAAAAAATTATTTAATGCTTTTCATAGACCGTATATTATTATTATGATATATGGCAAAAAATATAAGATAGTAGATAAGACTGAAACATAATTATAATTATCATTTATCATCCAAATGATAAACGTGTCGTGTAAGCGAGTTAAAGACTGGCATTTTGAAAACAAATAGATTTTCATACTGTACATAATACTTGTTGCATTTTAACATACTTTTATCGCATTCATTTATACTGACAATAAAAAGTGATAAACATAAACGATAACATAAAGAACGGAGTGCCTTAACACTAGTTTTCCTCTACCTACCCTGTTATACGCGAGATACAGCGTGAAGCTGAATAAAATTTACATCGTCATAAAATTTAAACTAATGAAAATGCTAAAACGTTAAATGAAATCAAAGGACACCTTAAAAATTTCCCAAATACAATTTTCGTGAAACACGTGATAAAGAAGCTCTACAAAGTATTTAATGGGAGAAAATATTTTACAGTAAATTATATTTTGGTTTCCAGATAAAGAAATAAATCTCACAGCATCCATTGTGTACAACATTTAAAATTTCCTTTAATTTAATTAAGAAAATGGAATGTATGAAGAAGTTGATGACAGTGGACGAGGCGAAAGAGGTATGTAGAGACCGTAGCGTTTGGCGTTCCGTTCTAAATATATAAAGCGTGAAGCTAGTTTAGTTTAGTTTTATGAAGAAAATGCAGAGGCCGTCGTGGCAGCGTGGCGCGCACAGGGACTGACTTACACTCGGTCAGCACGACGATTGTAGATTCAATCACTATGATATTTAATTTATTTT
>JAATLQ010025087.1:2892-35593 GCA_013421005.1 Heliconius erato x Heliconius himera
CCGGTCGTGGCGCAGCGGCACGAGGTGTGACTGCAAAACCGACTGGTTGTGGGTTCGATCCCCACTCGAGGAGATGAAATATTTACTTAAATTTATATTTCCATTTCTTCGCTCTGGTGTCGAGGTTAAGCGCGGCGTTGAGTTCTGCCACTCAACACGCAATGCCTCCAGAATTCGGCAGAAAATGGGGAACGGAGTGTCTTAACACTAGGTTCCCTCTGCCTACCCTGCTGTGTGCGGGATACAGCGTGAAGCTAATTTAATTTAATTTAATTTTTTTTTTTTAATAATATTTCTTCTTTTGTATTTGAAAGTATAAATAATTTTGTAGGGTAACTATGACGTTTATTGTCTTTATTTATTTTATATTATGTATATTGTCCACAAGTCCGTACTAAGGAAAAATTGAGCTTTTTGCAATATTGGCAAAAATAAGTAACGACAATACAATAAAAAATATTTCATTCATTATTTTTTAAGATAATCCATTTGAAATCCTTAACTAGACGATAGCTATATGGTTAACTCTATATTAACAAATTAATAAAAAAATAAAATAAATTTACAGCAACAAGCTTTTATAAATTGAGTTGCTGATACATCCTAGTAAGTACTGGGCTACTTGTGTTTGAAATGACTCGCTTCTCCGTTGGATACATTTTAGATTAACTTAGTAGAAATTAAAAAAATATGTAAAAATAATATATTAAGAATTTTATCTTCCACTTTTCTAGAACTGGGAAATATTATTAATAAAAATATGATTTACATTTTAAATGTGGTGAAATATATTTGATTGGTCCAATGACCAACTACCCTAGAAGGTTACGTATATACATTACACTGCCCGGTCACCTTCTAACAACCCGCATCCTCAGAAAAATATTTATATATATATTTTTTAATTTCATCGTATCGTATAATTTAAACTATATTGTATTTAATGAACAAGTTTCACAAGCACAAAAGCAAAATATTCCTTTGAAACATCTACTCACGCTAGCTTCATTTATAAATAGTTTTAAAATGTTCAATTTACTTTACCGTAAAGTGATGCAATGTGGCACTTGGCTTAATTAAAAATCTTTGTAATATTACTATAATTTTTTTATATTTAAATTTTACTATACTTAAATTTTAAATTTGAAGTAGTAATCCCTAGCAGTAAGATTCATCAAAGAACAAGATTTAATCCGCATTTTCAACGAAGAAAATATATGAGAGTATTTTATCTTCTTTAGATCTTCTTGAATGTTCGAAATTTCCTATACAAATATTTAAGATACTTCAATATATAATTTTGCGAAATGAGTTCTATGTATATTTAAAAACATTGTTATTTCGAAAAGATTTGGTGCCACGTCTCTCCATTTTCAATTTTATACCATTACTATTCATAACGTTTCATGCTGTTCCGTATTGTTATGCAAAAAACCTAGAGATTTAACACGTAAGTTTTTGTCAAGTTGAACAAATTGTATTAACAAAACATTTCTTTATTTCCTATAGATTAACCTATGTATTATGGTTTTACCATGTTTCAATCTTCAAAATTTATTATACTTAATACACAACAATATATTTTTATTTTAATTTGTCTTTTTGAGCCATGTGTGAGCATACTGTAGATAAACTCAACAATTTCATCAGGTTTGATAAACTTCAAATCCTCGCTAATGAAAACAGATATAAAAACTCTCATTTGAACTCGCACTACAATGTTATTGGTACACAATCATCGGCGGCGTATGATCCCGGCCTAGAATAGCATCATCCTGGTACTGGTAGTGTCGTAAGAGGCGACTAAAGTACGTATGGTAGAGTCACGTCGCCAGCAATGGCAACACGCATGGGCAGACGCAACCGGATCATTACCACCCCCGGCATTTAAAACCGGCGTTAAGTAGTGGCTTTATGCCACTGCGTTTCGCATCAGGTAATGCCGGGCTCCGGCGCCAAACCCACCTGAAAGGCCGACAACGCACCTGTGACTCCTCTGGTGTTGCACGGGGTCGTGGGCGGCGGTGATCACTTACCATCAGGTGACCCGAACGCTTATTTGCCTTGTCCTTTTCCATAAAAAAAATGATATTATACTATACCAAAACTTCAACAAAATTCAATTTCAATAAACTACAACAAGGCGCTCAATATTTAAAACATTATTAAAATTAGTACTTCTTAGAGCCAATACTTTCAAGACCAATTCAGTTCTAGCCCTGATGTAAATGAGAACGATGTTGACGCCCCAATCATACGTCGACTACATTTGCACGTTTGTGGCGTTGTAAATGTAGGTATTTCCTAAACTACCATAGAGGTTTCATTCGAGTAGTGCAAGTAGAATATAAAGTGAAAATTTAAAAATATATGATATGAGTACTGAAACACTCACAGTAAATTATTTTTCAGCTTAAGTAAGACAAAGTACGGTATTGAATTCCGGTACTCTATGTTTTGAATTCAGGTCGAAAGTGTACGTGTTTAATGTCGAAACTCAACGCCCGCGCTTTACTTCGACATCAGAGCTAAGAAAATGGAAATATAAATATTTCATTTCCTCGAGCGGTAACCGAACACACAATGCCTAAAAAAGGTACTGGTGGTGTTGTAAGAGGCGACTAAAGTACGTGTGGTAGAGTCACCTCGCCAGCAATGGCAACACGCATGGGCAAAATCGGATCATTACCACCCCCGGCATTTAAAACCGGCGTAAAGTAGTGGTTTTATGCCACTGCATTTCGCATCAGGTAATTCCGGGCTCCGGCGCCCAACCCACTTTAAAAGCCGGCAACGCACCTGTAGATCCTCTGGTGTTGTACGGGGTCGTGAGCGGCGGTAATCACTTACCATCAGGTGACCCAAACGCTCGTTTGCCTTGTCTTTTTCCATAAACAAAAAAAACCTATGACGTTTACAGTCACACTTTGTGTGTGACTAATATGAACTTTATAAGTAATTCCTTCCTTTAAGAACTGCTTACTTATAAAAATAAACACAAACCAGATGACGTGCTATCACAATTTGAAATTTCCTCATTCTCAAAAATTAATTTTCCAAAAGCGAATTAATTCGACGTCATGCTCGACTTCTATTATACACCGACAATGATTATTAAGGGTACTGTGGGTATATCTGCGAAGAAATTTATTAAGCTTTGTCACTTTGAAGCCTTAGTATATTTTTTTTCAATTTGGCTGCCTCTTTTATATTCATATGTATAAATAAATTCAGTCGTTATTTGTATACGCATATTATTCTATAAGTTTTTTTTATCACGGTGTATCCTGCATATAGCAGGATAGGCGGAAGGAACCTAGTGTTAAGACACTTCATTCTTCATTTTTCACCGAATTTTTGAGGCCTTGAGTTGAGTGGTGAAATTCAACACCGCGCTTTGCAAAGAAATGTAAATATTAATGATTGATAATTAAATCCACTGAGCTGAAATCGAACCCACGACCATCGAGCTTACAATCACATGCTTGCTTGTTGTGTTATAAAACTATTTATTAGAAAATATATCCTTTATATTACAATGACATTAAATTAAATTGTTCTATACTGTAACAAATGAAACATTTTCTTGGGATCGATTGTTACTACTTTATTGTATTTTTTCGAATATATAGCATTCGCAATTTTAAAGAAATTACAAATCCTTAGGTTTACTTCGTTCGTTCTTTACATAGTTCATTTCTTTTTCTAGTAAGGCAGTGGGTATGATACCCTCCGGAGAATCCTCATGCATTTTACGTCACCTTCCTCCAGCATCTGGAAACTGTGTTTTCGAAGGTCAACCCCCTACCCTACCTCTCTTACCACTCACTTTCCATCAAACATCTTTTTTACCATTCTTTCATCACTCATTCGTTCGACGCGCCGAAATTAGCTGAGCACGTTCTTGTTCATTCTCACCGTGACATCTTCGCTAGTACGTCCACGCTATTCATCTTTCTTTCATTCTTCTTCTGTTATACCCATGCTTCGCTGCTGCATTCCGTCCTTCGACTCTTTCAAAATATACAATCAATAACCAATAATCAATATTGATTAGTGGATATATATATATATCCACTGGATTCAAAAGCAACAAGACTTGACGCAGCGACGAACTTTAAGAGAATATCAAGCAGTAGTATCTTTATTGCACTGAAAATATTAAATATTTCATTTTCTTTAGTCGGAATAATTATTTTTGACAACCAAGCTTTGCTTTGTGTTTTTATACGTTTTTAAGGTAATATAAATTATATTTTACATAAATAACGTAATTAAAAATCTACAGCGAGATAAAACTAAAAACATTTTTAAAAATATTAAACATACATTTTATTTTAAAATAATATGTCTCGAATACAGACATTCATTATATACAAATGTTAACATCCACAACCAACGACGAGTATACAGAATGCAATACAAACACTAAAAGCAATTTGTCTGCAAAGCGAATACCATGTTGACAAGAAACCAATGTGATTGACATTGGTTTTGGTATTTGCAAAGAATTCTTAATATGTTGTTGATGTGGCGATTTATCTTTAGAGTTGAAGCTCTTTAAATTAGATTTTTTTTCTATATCTTCTAGCAGGGTGGGCAAACCATAGATAGGACCCAGGGAACCCAGTGTTAAGTGTTAAGACTCTTCCATTTCCCAATTTCTCCAGAATCTTACAATGATAGAGCTTTTTTTTAACTATTTCAGAGTGATTGCATATTGAATGACAAAATCCAACGCCGCATGTTTTACTCGTAAACCATTTTTTAAAAGTATATATAAGAATAAATAAGAGTATATAATATACATTCATGTTTTTCATATACCATAGAGTATTTAAAATTACTTTAATTTAAACTATTAAAAAATTTAACCCACCATTCCAAACTCCTTCTCAAGATAGAAAAACATTTATAAGGAAAACGTATGAATAAAGTATCTACTTTAAAAAGGAATCAATTTATCGTGTAACATATGCCAGGATAAATTGTAACGTTCACATTTTATTGAGGCGCATTAAAATATCCATCGCACAGGCCTCGTACATTATTCAGGACGCTGCAGCTGAGGTTGGCTTCCGCCCAAGTGGAGACTTTGGGCCATGTCCTATCGTGTTTGTGTTTGGATACGTATTAACACTTTTGATAAAATGTTATGTATCGTTTGGTTTATCTAAAACACAAGTGAGTTTTATAGGAATAATGCTAATAATATTTTTAATCATCACATGGAATAATAACCTTTTTTGTATATAAAAAAAATTAAATTAAATTAGCTTCACGCTGTATCCCGCACACAGCAGGGTAGGCAGAGGGAACCTAGTGTTAAGACACTCCGTTCCCCAATTTCTGCCGAATTCTGGAGGCATTGCGTGTTGAGTGGCAGAACTCAACGCCGCCGGCCGGAAGAGGCCGGTCGTGGCGCAGCGGCACGAGGTGTGACTGCAAAACCGACTGGTTGTGGGTTCGATCCCCACTGGAGGAGATGAAATATTTACTTAAAATTTATATTTCCATTTCTTCGCTCTGGTATCGAGGTTTTGTATATAAAAGAGTAATTATTTTGTAAGGTAATTTTGAAGCTTATCATAACCATTTATCCGCCTAAGGAAAAAGCGAGCTATTTGTGCAGTATAAAAATAATGTAAATTCAAGATGGCGGGCGCTGTAAAATGGTGGACTTCATATTTTGTATTTATAGTCCCCTCAATATTGATAAAAAGAGAAAGAATGTGACTAGAGGAATACAGCACGATTGAAAAAAAACCCTTTTCTTTATGATAAAATCGTTTAATAATAATTTATTATTTTTTATGATAATGCATTTGAATTCCTGAAGTATGCAAATGTTCTAAGCCAACAAATGGCTTACTTAACCTGTATACCAAAATAAAAACTCATATAATCCTGTAATTTTTTTTACAAATTAAGTCGTTCATACGTCGCAGTAGTAATCTAGAGAACTTGCGTAGGGAATGACTCGCTTCTCCGTTGTATATGTTATAGCTTAACTTAGTAAAAATGAAGTAAATAGAAAATATAAATCGTTTCATCTTCCACTTTTTAAGAGTTTGCGTATTTCTCTAGAATTCAAAAATATCGTTGATAAAAATATCCTTTACATTTGAGGTGTGATGGAATACATTTGATTACCATACCATAGACGGTTACCAATATCATTGTACCGAACGGTAACCTTCTAACAGCTCGCATCATCAGAAAAATATTTATAATAAACTTAATTTACTTATACTAAATTGTATATAAAAATATATTTCACAAGCACAAAAGCAAAATATTCCTTTGAAACATCTACTCGCGCTAGCTTCAATAATAAATAGTTTCAAAATGTTCAATTTACTTTACCGTAAAGTGACGCAATGTAGCACTTGGCTTAATTAAAAATCTTTGTAATATTACTATTATTTTTTTATATTTGTATTGTAGTTTGTGAAAAAACAGCTTTAAGGAGTAGAAGAAAAAAAATAATAAATTAGCTTCACGCTGTATCTTGCACACAGCAGGGTAGGCAGAGGGAACCTAGTGTTAAGGCACTCCGTTCCCCACTTTCTGCCGAATTCTGGAGGCATTGCGTGTTGAGTTGCTGAACTCAACGCCGCGCTTAACCTCGACACCAGAGCGAAGAAATGTAAATTTAAGTAAATATTTCATAGGAGTAGAAGAGTATATAGAAGAAACATACGTTCTATAATTTTCGCCCAATTTTTTTAGATATTGCGTGCTTAGTGGTAATACGCAACGCCACGCCTAATTAAGGGCGGCGTTGAGTTCTGCCACTTAACACATTTTTATATAATCCGTACAAAGCAGGATAGGTGGTGAGTGAAGGAACTCAACGTTGCCAGTATATATATTGTTAAAATCGCATTATACGTGAATATTATATATTTTAATTGTATATTTTAAAATTTTACTGATAATACCAAATAAAATATATAAAAAATAAATTTAAAAAAAAATTCTAATTTTTTAAATCATTTACAGTGTAAATCAAAATCCTTTATTTGTTTTTAAGTATACGCATTTCTCTCACAGATTTAAATTAACGATTATTTAAATTTTACAAAATTATGTATAAAGTAGCATACAAATCTAACATTTGAACAAAATTTGTCCAAAAGATTAGACGACACAATGTCAAGAACAACGTGTCAAGTACATTAAGCAGCACACGATCGTAGTATAGTTAAATGAAACAAGAAAATTAAACTCGCGATTGCCAAATTTGCACACAGACACGGCCTTACAGCTGGAACGTACGTTAAAAATTTGCCTTCGTAACAAGCGGTTGCTCGAATTGAGTCGTCTTGGAATTAATAACGCGATGAGCGAATATTACAGTCGTTTTAAAATTTTTCAGCAGTGTAGGCACAGGGAACCTGGAGAGCTGGCAACCATTGTTTTTAATCTATTCTACTATCATGTATCATTCTTAAATATAAGTTTCATTAAAAAAAAACAGATCTCTGCAGATTTAAGCCATGGGATCTTAAACCATAGGCAGAGAGGCTCGTCGTCGCTCGTCTTGACAAACAGCGGGGAAATAAAAATATTTTAAATATAATCATTTCCCCTGGTTGGGGTCGAACTAAGCTTCCTCCTACGTCCCTACTTCTACCGCGTGTACGTTTTAATTAAAAATTTGAAGCCGTAATCCCTAGCAGTAAGGTTCATCAAAGAACAAGATTTAATCCGCCTAATTAACAACCATTGAAAAAATATTACATTTAATTTTTCATTGTAGAAAATATACGGGAGTATTTTAATTTCTTTTGATCTTCTTGAATGTTTGAAATTTCCTATACAAATATTTTTAGGTACTGCAACGTGTAATTATGGTAAATGAATTGAAATAGTATTTTAAAAAATATTATAAAAAAATTGATTTCGCAAAATGTAAAAACGATTTGGTGCCACGTTACTCCGTTCTCAAATTTGTCTCGTGCTCTCTCGCATATCATAGAACACAGAAAACCAGAGAAACAAAAAAGACACTCCGTTGGTTGGGCAGAAAGTGGGGACTTCCTACCCAATTTTTTTCAGTATCTGCAAAAAATACATGAATAATAAACTTTTTATAATATATATATTTTTTACGCTTGTGTAACCATTTACATTCTAATATAAAATATCCGCTTCGGATAATAATAATTTTGGTATATAGTTATAATATTATCAGATTCACGCTGTAGTTATAATATCAGCATCTAATAATTATTTTTTTTGTTCTACTGCAAATAGCAGGACAGATAGAGCGAACCTGGGAACCTATATAGTGTTAAGACACTCTGTTCCCATTAAGACACATACCTTCCCCATTGCCTTACCCCACGGCGCCTGCCTTAGGTGTTAAGGCAAGCGCCGTGCTGAGTTCCACCACTCAACACACAATGGCTTGGAATACGGTGGAAAATGGGGAAGGTATGTGTCTTAATGGGAACAGAGTGTCTTAACACTATATAGAGCGAAGAAAATGTGAACATCAAAATATTTCATTTCCTCGAGTAGGAATCAAACCCACAGCCTGTCGCATAAACAGACACACGCTTGACTACCCCACTATAATATATAATACCAGCATATAATTATTATAGAAAAATATAATATCATTTTGTAATTTCATATTCATGATAGCATCTACCTACTCAAGCGTCATTAGCGTTCATTGTTACATGTTTTTATTGAACAATAAACTGGATGAATCAGTGGAAACGCCGCATGTAAATTCGAGTGGAACTGTTTCCGGATACCAATTATATATTGAAAGCATATGGAAACCTGCAGGTATGTATGTATGGAAAGCTGATATAAATAGGCATTACGCCCGAACATATTTGTAGAGGTAACTAGAGTTTAATAATGTATTTTGAAATTGTATTCAAATTTGGTGTGTAATAAACCTATACAGAGATTAGATTGGATATGGCTGACAAAAATAAGTATTCTAAAAGGCTTCATGCTGTGATCTGCACACAGTAGGGTAGACAGAGGGAACCTTGTGTTAAGATACTTCGTTCTCTTTTTTCTGCGGAATTCTGGAGACATTGGGTGTATAGTGGCGGTAATAAACGCCGCCAATACCAGAGCGAAGAAAAGAAAATATTAAAATGTATTTTTTAGATTAGCAATTTATTGAATCACTCTTTACTATTACAACATAACTTTACAATAGTATGAAATTGCTCCTACATTGGACTTTGATTGGAGTAATTAATTCTAAGAATTCATCTTATTTACATAATAAGAAAAATACTTTATTCGATATCGTCGATTAGAGTAAACTTGTTCAATTCGTTTATTTTTTGTCGTTATGTACATTTTATACAATTTATTAGAGTAATTTTTTTTTTCTTTTAGTTATATATAGTACGGAATACAAATCAAAATAGTTAAAACCTTCTGATATTAAATATACTCTGGATTCGATTTGGGCTCGAAAACATTTTCATTTCCTCGCTCTGGTAACAAGAAAAAGCGCGGCGTCAAATTTCGCCAGTCAATACGCAATGCCTACAGAGTTTGACGGAAAGGGGGAATCCGAAGTGTCTTATTGAAAACGAAGACTCCGCTTCCATTATCCTTAACTTTAGGTTCCCATGGTTACTTATGCCTACCTTGCCAAGTGCGGGATACAGCGTGAAACAAACAAAAATACACATATTTATATAAATTTATATTTTTTTAATCGTATAAGCCAGCCCTTCAACTGTCCGGTACCTTTATTAAGACCATTTATCAGTTTCGACGTGTTACCAATTTCGTTTGAATGAAACGTAGCGTAAAAATGCACTGTAACTGGACAATACTGCTGTCACAGGACGTTTCATGTTCGTTTGAAATTCTTCACATGCAAATTTTTAAACCATATTGAGGCCAGTCGTGGCGCAGCGGCACGAGGTGTGACTGTAAAACCGACTAGTTGTGGGTTCGATCCCCACTCGAGGACAGAAATATTTACTTAAATTTATATTTCCATTTCTTCGCTCTGGTGTCGAGGTAAAGCGCGGCGTTGGCGTTGGCCACTCAACACGCAATGCCTCCAGAATTCGGCAGAAAGTGGGAAACGGAGTGTCTTAACACTAGGTTACCTCTGCCTACCCTGCTGTGTGCGGGATACAGCGTGAAGCTGAAAAAAAAATATTGTAGGAAGTGTGGTTGTATCGATACCTGGTATTAAGTAATTTATTTTTACGTACGATTAAGTTTTATTTTTATGTACGAAATATTACAACTAACATAATAGCGATATTATTAATATAGGGTGTCCAGAAAATAGGTATGAATATAAAAGTATATTTGTATCTATTTTCCGATAGAGCTAAAAAAATAATTATTTTATTGTAAGCACAGTAATTAATAAAAACGCAGGTTTCTAAAATTGTATAATACTGAATATCCGCGATTAATTCGGAAGAATCGAGAAAAGCTACATTTTATGATGATGATGTGTGTTTTGAATTTTTTCTTTTAATAGTAATAATATAAAAAAAATATTTAAAAAATATAAAACTGTAATATTTGTGGTTAATTTAGAATCATTTATGATTTCACAAATATCTATGAAAAACTCACTTGGTAACTGGTAAGTACATATGATCTGCCATTCTTTATTGCCTTAAGATTTTCATTGGACAAAACAATTATTTCATGAAATATGTGACATGTAGAAAAATCTTGTAGCAACCAAGAGTCACTGTTTTAATCCACAGCTTGGAAAAATCGACCAGACAGAAAGGTTATTTAAATAAGCACGAAAAAACTGTGGTTGTTAATCATCACTGGGCATAGAGTCTCCTGTTCCGACTTTTTTATCCTCTCTTTTTTTACTATATAATGCATTGATATCATTGAGTAATAAAATCGATTACTGACTTATTAACTTATATAGTGTTTGTCAAAAAAAACTTGTCATTATTTATCTTAATATTATATTTCTATGAAAAAAACTTAAACAACGAGGTTTATCAAAGTTTGACAAAAGCAAGGTATCATCTATTTCACAGACTAACGCTAAAATTAGTCTGCGGTGTGCCAATCGTTTAACACAAGAATTTTCTTCTATCCCAGACACATTCGAGACTGTACGCTGAAAATAGCAAAAATTCATATACTTACATACAAAAATACTTATGAAAGAATATAAAATGAAACAGCTCTCAAGTTAGAATGGACGGAGTCCGGGCAAAGTTCCATCTTATGTACATATTATTCAGAATACCCTATTGTTGAAATAAGTAGTGTAGCTCTTACCTGCTACTCTGTAGTGTCGCCAGAACAGCGCAACAAGTCTGTTGAAATTGTTTCCATACAACGTTAGAAACACTTTGATATGAATTCATATAGTTCCAGATAAAGTTTTATAAAGTATTTTTTAAGTTTTATATGGTAAAACTATATTTTATTTTTATTAATATAGTTTCATAACTAAAGCATATTGTGATTGTATTAATAAATATTTTCTATAGTAGTTATATTATTTTATAAGGCCGTTGCGGCGGAGTAGCACAGCGTCTTACTGCAAAGCGATTCCCATCCAGGATATTGAGTTATTTTCATTTTCGCCACTCAAAACGCAATGTTTAAAAAAATTAATAGAATTTACTATATATTTAAAGGTCATAAATATTTATGACCTTTAAATATGTGTAAATCGATAAACATAAGTCTTATGTAATTATATGAAATACATTGACTGATTAAAAATATTATGTATATATAGATATTTTTAGTAGCCGAATAGTACTTATTTTCTTCTCTTAGGCTCTAAAAAGTACAAATTCAGCCTGATTTTATATAGATTTTTATATGTACGCCCCAAACGCTTACGTATTCTTTCGCTTATTACTATCGAAAAGACATTACTAAAACCTGTATGAACTATAAATACGCACTTTGGCGGAGCAGTTCATGTAATGATAGTACGTGAGAGCTGTAACAACCCGATATTTTACGTTTAAAAGCCAATTTTTATCGGAATAAGTGAGTTATTCTTACTTAATGTATAAATATAACTTTATTTATTTTATATATTCTCAAAGTAGAACCTATTGCTTAGTGGTCGGTGTCCAGGAGGCGCGAGTTCGAGTCCCGCTACGTTCGAATTTTTATTAGTTTTCTAAATAAGTATTTTTCTTTCATATGTGTGGATTAACACTATAAAAATGTTAAAATATAAGTTAATTTTTATTTATCACTTTTCTCGGTCTTTCGATTTATTAATAAAATTAATATTCGTAATTGTCATAATTATACTTTTTCATTATATACTTTGCTTTTTAAGAATTGGATCATACATCGTATATTAAGAATATATAAAATATATTTGAATAAACTTTAGTTTTAGAAATCATTTCAAATATCATTTAAACCAAAAGAAAATAATACAAATAAAAAAAAAACTAAACACGTTTTTACACCAAGTGTTATATTTATGTATAGAATGCTGATACTCAGATTATAATATGAACTAAGAATCGTGATATGAATTTAGAGATGAAGAGAACGCTCAAGTGGGTTATTAGTAGCCTCTGTAGAGGGACATCATTTTGGTCCTGGCTCCATTATCAGGATGGATGGATGGATACCATATTATTGTTACCTAAGCTATTTATATCTGCTAAGTTTCATGATTATTCTATGGTAAAAATTGAGTCAAAATTAGTTTCTTAGATTTTATTAAATACTCATAGCTACATAGTTCAAATTGTTAGTAAAGCGTGTTAAAAAGTATTTAAGGAAATCGTGAAACGTCATTCCTTGTTAAAAAAAAAACTATTTAGTGCAAATCGGACTCGACAATCGAGGCTTCTGTACCAATTTCAGGATTGTAACCCGCACTCAACTTTGTCAACTTAAAAGTTGACAAAGTTAAGTGCGGGCATATGCCCACATTTTACATAAAATGAACTACAAATATAAGCTTGTAATGTTTTTTTTTATGAAATACTTCAAAATTGATGTTATTATTTTTTTGTATGGTAGTATTTTTTTTTATTTATATTACAAGTTTGTCGGTACCAAATTTTATTAGTTATAGATGCACGTGATGTACCCTATAGATTTTAATTACATGGCAATTAATGCATAAACTCTCGTATCTTTTGATTGCGTTAACTTTGAAGCTTGATTTTTGCTGTGCTTATAAGTATCATGGTTCTGAACATTTGATACTAATTACAGTTTGATACATCTAAGCGACCTCGAGATAAGCGGTCTTGACAGACGAACAGACGGCCGATAAAATGATCCTATAAGGATTTCGTTTTTAAGTTCTGAGATACGGAACCCTAAAAACAGGAAATCACTTAATTGAATCAATCGTGAACTCTATGCAAGCGGGTATTTTGACAAAACCACCCGGATGTTTCGTACACTCTTGATAGAACAAAGGGATAGTTGGTAAATGTTTGCCAAGTACCAACCTTTGTCACTTCGACATGCTACAAACTTGTACTGGAGTTTCGAATTTATATTATAAGTGTGAACCTCACTGATTTAAAAGCTATATAAATATATTTTTAACTCGACACCAGTCCCGTTTCCTCGAGAGGGGATCGAACCCACAACCAGTCGGTTTTACAGTCATATTTTGTGTGCAACGCCACGACTGGCCTCAAGTTATATAAGGTATTTATGATTGGATTTTTTATTAGGTGTTTACAATCGATCGTTGTGACGCAGTGTGACAGTATTAATAGGTACTAATATATTATGGACTCCATTCCTACACCCTCTCACAAGACAAAGCACACAATACCCCGAAAATTGAGCGAAAATGGAACAGCGTTCACTAGATTTAATCTTTTCAGGATACAGTTTGAAAATAAAAAAAATTACAATGAAAAAAAAAAAAAAATTGACCAATTTTTTAATACAATGCCAACTTTGCCAAATCAATTAAATTTCGATGAAAAAAAGATACCATTTTAAAACAATATTATAGTAAAACGTGCCGTAACTCAGAATACTCTCGATCGTTTCTCGGTCGAGTACACTAGCACAATGCCGAGATAGTTTCGGGTGACAAAGGCTCGTAAACATTTGTTAGCTATTCCTTTGTTCTATCAATGCTCACCGAGAGACGTCCGGGTTTGAAGCGAGGAATATGTAAATGGGGAAAAGGAAAGAAAATATTAATATTATTTTATTGGATATGCTTCAGATGTACTCATAACTTAGAAGAGCACTTCTTTTTACGAAAATTTTGCAGAAGGGAGTATGGAACTCGGTACAGTTGTAATATATAGTTTATATGAAGAAAGAGTAAAAATTTAGCTTATATATAAAATAATGCATAAAAAAACATTAAATTAATAAAATAAATATAACACGCAATACAATAGTATAGTTGACAGTGCATAATACACGTATACTACACGTTGCTATGGCAACGCCTTTTGTACGCATCAATTCGTTCTCTAGAACACGTTGCTTATTCTGAATGGTATAATTGTAAATGTAATATTTTAAGCCACGGAAACTGTTTATATAGATAATTTATTAAAAAATATATTTTTTTAACAAAAAGAAAAATAAATTAATTTATATATTAGTTAAAATGAAAATTATGCCCATTTTTGTCATCTGTTACAATTTGATAGATTATTATTTTTGTGTTGAATAGTCTATTTATCGAGAGAGGAGCGGATGAGGTAAGATTTAGGAGGTGGTAAGCTTTAGACATCATATAAATCATTTCAATGCAAAATTACAAAGTCTAAAATTATAAAATTACTTATAATTTAATCCGTTAAAACACATTTAGTGAAATTAATACAAAAAATAATCACCAAATAAATAAGCAATAATGACGATACCTACAACACTATCTTAGACCACTAGTATAAATAAACGAATTCTCCCAAAAACAAATCAATTTAAACATATTTGTTTAACATTTAGTACTAGTTTGTGTTTACAAAGCACACACAGCAAACACCCGATTGATATACGATTCCATTTTCAGGCCGGCTGATGGGAACAGACAGGCCTGTGCAGGGTACTGCTATTACAGTAACAAGGGAATTTCAGGATATTCAGCTGTTGTATGTATATCTATTCCTCTATTATTGAATACGGAGAAATTTAATATGCAATTTGGAGGGAGTTATTAAACATATTTGCTTAATAGTACCTAATTTCGTATATTAGATAGTCTATAACGAATTCGATTATGATCTAGAATTAAATTAAGGTATAATGAATAATAGATTTTTTAAATAAATATTATTTGGAGTACGAAAAAAATTAAGTTTCCAAAGATACGATACGTTTATGCATCGTGTTAGCTACATTTTGTATAAAATTCGAAGCGAAAATAAAATCTATAGGGTACTTCCCGTGAACCTGTAATTATAAAATTTGGTGAGGAGTGAGAACGTACAATACTTACGAATACAGAAAAAACTACGAATACGGGAATTTATAAGTAAATTTACATTTCTTCGCTCTGGTGTCGAGGCAAAGCGCAGCGTTGAGTTGGGCCACTTAACTCAGCACACAAAGCCTCGAGAATTCGGCGGAAAATAGGGAACGGAGTATCTTAACATTAGGTTACCCTGCTGTGTGCAGGATAAAGAGTAAATGTGATTTATTTTTTTTAATATCAATCAACCGAAGAGACTATTAAAGAACATTACTTACATACATACATCTTAGAAAAGTATAAGAGTTTAATGAAATGTATAGTATTTGCCCAAGCACCAGTGGGACCTTGTTACCTTAATAAAACAAGGTTAGTCTTGTAATTTATAAGCTTACCTTACGACATACATTATTTATTAAGTATAGAATTAATAAATTGATCGTTAAGTATCTGCCACGAGCCTAATGGGAGTCGCAAAACGTTGTTTCCATACTACCTTACATTATTTCTTTATTTTTTTAATATAAAACTATTGAGAGAATAAGAATTTTCTGTCCATCTTTGCATCGACTATTGTATTGCGATAGCAATTGTAATGTTTATATACATAAAGCTCAGGTCAGTAAGCTTTTCTTTGTGCTTTCGATATAAATTTAAACATATTGTTGTATTTTATTCATTGATTTTTTACAGGAATACAAAAAAAATATCAAGAATATTTATTTATTAATACTATTTTATTAGCTTCGCGCTGTATCCCGCACACAGCACAGTGTTAAGACACTTTCCGTTCCCCACTTTTTGCCGATTCTGGAGGCCTTGAGTATTGAGTGGCGGAACTCAACGCCGCGCTTTGCCTCGACACCAGAGGGCAAGAAATGGAAATATACATTTAAGTAAATATTTCATCTCCTCGAGTGGGGATCGAACCCACAACCAGTCGATTTTACAGGCACACTTCGTGCCGCTGCGCCACGACTGGCCTCTATACTCTATTATTACTATATTGTATACAATTTAAGAAAACAATCAGTACAAAAGATAGGTTTAACGATAAGAACTATTTTAAAAGAAAATGTTGTCGACACATCTTGAACGATACGGCTTTGTGCATAACGGATCCAAGGTACCTGGAAAGTTTCGACTTATCGATTGCTCCATAAACTCGATCTTCGACATATTTAATTTAAGATTGCCGTTCTCAAGAATACCGTTCCAGACGTTCACTTTACGCTCCAGCATCAGTCGGTTTTCATCAATGAATGCTACTATAAGCATACATCATGAACTATGGAAGCAGATGTTGTATGAGGGCCGTGATACTATCGAGTTCTGGTGAACACCTACTGTGATACAGAAGGGCTTAGCATAGTCAACAGTAATTCTAGCCATAAAAGCGGAGTCATAATATATGTCTTAGAACACATTATTTACAACATTTTATGATTCCCATTAGACTCGTGACGATCAATTTATTAATTCTATACTTAACAAATAATGTATATCCTAAGGTAAGCTTATAAATTACTTGACTAACCTTGTTTTATTAAGGTAACAAGGTCCCACTGGCGCTTGGGGAAATACTATACCTTTCAATAAACTCTTATACTTTTCTAAGATGTGTGTATGTAAGTAATGTTTTTTAATAGGCTCTTCGGTTCGGTTGATTGATATTAAAAAAATAAATCACTTTTTTACTTTATTTACTCTTTATCTTGCTCACATCAGTATAAACAGAAAGAACCCAGTGTTAAGACACTCCGTTATTGAGAATAATAATGATTAATTATTCAGCTCAATAATGTCGATAACATATTTTCATTTATTATAAACTTTTAAAAACATTGATTTTTATTTTTTAAAAAAGATTTGATGTTTATTTATTTGGTAGTTGCTTTTCCATTTTACTAGCTATCAAATAGAACTTTTAGTGTCATTAATTCTTTATACTCACACATCCGTTTATTCTGCACTGATAGAATAAAATCATTCGTTCGACATATTTTAACACAGGAAAAAAAGCGAATAGATTTAAAAAAACCACACATTGTGAATCACTTAGCAATTTAAAATAGGACAGTATTTGATGCCATTTTTGAACCTATGTCGTATTTTATTCAACAAAATCAACAAAATTGTGCATAAAAAGGAGCACATATTCACTGTGTCCCGCACATACCACAGTAGACACAGGGCACCTGGAAAATGGAAAACTAATTTAATATATTAAATATTCCCCCAAGTGGAAATCGAACTTTAGGCTTTACAGCTTATGCCCTTGCGCCACATCAGCATCCTGATCTGTTTAGTACTCGTATTTTAAGTGATTTCTTATATGTTGTTGTTTTTTTTCATTGTTTCTTGTTTTGTGTACAATATTAATATTTTTATTTGTATCTATAATTAATATCAAATTATTTATATTGGTGTAATTGTAACATTGTATACATTTTTGTGCAAAAATATAATTTTTAAAACTACAAAAACAACATAGCGCCGAATTGTATTTTTTCAACATTTAGCTTATTATCTATTTCAAAGCTTTTTTCTTCGCATAGTTCCAAGAAATAATTTGAGCTTTAGATCTTGCTTTCTCACACTCCGGCATGCTTGTTTTACATTCGTTAGGCGAGTCACGTCTAACGAGGAAACACGGATCTCTAACGAATGTTTGTCCTGAGTTCACATTGTCATCATTTTTGAACATAGTGGAATCAAGAACTTACATTTTTATACGTAGTCCTTTATAATTTTTATGTTCTCATACGTAAGTTTATCCTTAACACACAACGTCTTGAAAATTCCGTGGAAAATGGGGAATGGAGTGACTTAACGCTAGGTTCCTTTTGCCTACCGTGCTGTATGCGAGACACAGCGCGAAGGTAAAAAAAAAGGAAAAAGTAAGTAGAAAAAAAAACACTTTTTTTATGGAAAAGACAAAAAAAAAGGACAAGGCAAATGAGAGTGCGGGTCACCTGATGGTAAGTGATTACCGCCGCCCACGACCCCGTGCAGCACCAGAGGAGCTACAGGTGCGTTGCCTGCCCTTAAGGTGGGTTGTGGCATAAAGCCACTACTTCACGCTGGTTTTAAATGCCGAGGATGGTAATGACCCGGTCGAATCTGCCCATGTGTGTTGCCATTGCTGGCGACGTGACTCTACCACACGTACAAAATATATAAGTACAAGATATATCATATTTTGTATATATGATTTTCATATATTCTGGTGACTTTGAAGTTCCGATTTCAGAATTTGAAGCCAATTGCGTAATAGTAACAAGTGCTAAAATTATTGTTAATATTTAGTTGAGATAAAATATACTTTACTTAATTGCCCATGTTACTTAATAGCACATATACCCTATGTTAGTATGTCGTAATTGTCATAATCTTCTCTACCTTTTTATGTCGATTTTAATAATCAAAAAATCTAATATTGTGAACTTAACACTAGGCTCCCTCCTCTGCCTACCCTGCTGTGTGCGAGATACAGCGTGAAGCTGATGCATTGATGTAAACTGTTTTTTTACTATAATATTGAAAAAAAAAATGTTTTTCCAAATAGGTTATTTGATAAGTTAAGACAATCATTAAATAAAAAAAAGTTCATAATATTTAATACTACGTTACTTTTTAATTAATAAATTGAAAAGAAAACGTTCATAACGAAAAAATATAAATATATGCAACTCTTACGAAACTGGTGATCAGTATATATCGGAAAAGCATTTGTAAAGTTTGCTTTTCTTTGTGTTTGTGAGATGAGCTTATACATATTATTGTAATTTATAAATTTACGTTGTGGTAGAAATAAGAAAAAATAATATATTTATTTTTTATCAGCTGCACGCTGCATCACTCAACACGTAATGTTTACTGAATACAGCGGAAAATGAGGAACTGTCTGTGGAGATATCTTCACACTAGGTTCCCTCTGACTACCGTGCTGTGTGCGGAATACAGCATAAACCTAATACAAAGTGAAGCTAAATGTCGACAAGACGGCCTCATATAACTAGGATCCGCCACATGCTGTGCACGGCGGGTTGAGCTAAGCAAAGCTATGTTGAGTGAAATTTTGGGAATTTTTTGTGAAAATTTTGCGAAATTTTCTGTTTTTTCCGCTCGCGCTAGGTTCGGTTAGTCAAATTTCAATCTGTGCGCGTGAATTTCAAAACTTTCCACAGCTTAACTTTATGGGACACATTTTGACCATTTAAATAAATAAATAAATCAGCTTCACGCTGTATCCCGCATACAGCAAGGTAGGCAGTGGGAACTTAGTGTAAGACACTCCGTTCCCCACTTTTTGCCAAACTCTGGAGGCATTGCGTGTTGAGTGGCAGAACTCAACGCCGGGCTTAACCTCGATACCAGAGCGAAGAAATGGAAATATAAATTTAAGTAAATATTTCATCTCCTCGAGAGGGGATTGAACCAACAACCAGTTGGTTTTACAGTCACGCCTCGTGCCGCTGCGCCACGACTAGCCTCACCATTTAATCAAAAAGTAAAATTCGCTGGGATCACCGTGTCTTCCACAACGTTCCTACAAAATTTGTAGAGTTGTAGGTTTAAGGGTCTAGAATACTCCTCCTAGACCGTTAAACCAGGCAGCATTACATTACAACGAAACACACTTTTGACCAGTAAGACATAAACCACATGGTAATTAAATTGATATCAACTCAACCTGCCAACACACAGAAGTTAGCATTCCTGAAAATATTTATAACCAAGTACTATTGTCTGATAGCGTTCAGAAATTACTAAATTCATAAATTGGTTCTTCTTTCTTTTAATTTTATTGTAAATTTATTTAAAAATAATTGGATTTTCTTGCTTAGCTTGTTATTAATACAGATCTGATACCGGTCCGAAATTAATAAAAACATAAATCATTTTTCGTTAATTTAATTGAAATTTTATTACGAAATAATTGGATCTTTGCATATTTTGTATAATACTCCTATATATTATAATAACTAATTAATCGAATAATAATAAAAAAACTCCAAGTCTATTCTTTCGAAATATTTTAATTCACGTGTCCGTTTACAAAGGTTGTACTAAAGCAAGGTGTTAAATTCCGCCGCCCTGCACGGAATGTTTTAAAATTTTGGTGGTAAGAGTGGAATAGAACATCTTATCAATATGTTGCCTATATGCTGGATTCAACAAAGTGAGTTTATTACATTAAGACTTGAACCTCCTTTTTCTACACAACTGATTTTAATGAATAAAATACAATACAGGTTTTTACATAGTATAAAATACGTTGTAAAGTGATTCACATTGTGTGTTTTTTTTAATAAACTCGTTATTTTTGCTATATTAAAATATATTGAACGAATGTTTTTATTCTATCAGTGCAAAATAAACGGTTGTGTGAGTATAAAGGATTAATGATACTAAAAGCTTTGTTTGATAGCTAGTAAAATGGAAAAGCGAATATCGAATAAATAAACATCGTATTTTTTGTGTTAATTAAAAATATATATATTATGTTTTGAAAAGTAAATGAAAATATATTATTGTTATCATGTTGAAAGAAAATTTCGTCAAAATTAATAATATTGCTTAAAAGTAGGGTGTGTATTTTTAAAGAGAGATAAACGTATATTTTATGTTAAATATATGAAAACGCCAACGAAACAACTTTTGCTATATGTACACTAAACATCTAGTCTAGATTAAGGTCGAGTGCCAACCAGTATTCTAAAAACAATAAACAAAATTCAATTATTTTTTATATCTTGACATTGTATGTAGGATATAGCCGTGTAAGCAAAGTAATCATTAATATATTCTGTACCCGACTTTCTGCTGAATTATCGAGATAGAGAAGAGAGAGAGAAGAGAGAGAGAAGAGAAGAGAATATTGTGCCATAGCAGAGCAGAAATGTGAAAAAAAAATATTACCACGGCTAGATATCGAACCCACAACCGTAGTGTAAACAGTCAGATGCCATGTCGGTGCGTAACGACAGCCCCAAGTAAATTGAATGTTTTCTGTAATTAACTTTTCGTGACAAACTAAAATCTTAATCTTTACTAATAGACCTAAATGAATTAAATGTTCATTTACTCAAGCATGGGGCAATTTTTACTTACCTTACTTAAGTCCTTAATAACTTTACCGTGTTATTATTATAAACTAAAAAAAATGAAAAACATCGATTGCTTCCTTTATTTGTTTTATATTTATATTTTTTCCCACATAACAGGGTAGACAGATTAGTGTTGAGACACTGCACTCCCCATTTTTCGACCAATTTTTGAGACATTAAGGTTTGTGTTGTCTACTAGTGTCAAGGCAAGGGGCGGCGTTGAGTTCCGCCACTCAACACGGAATGCCTCCAGAATTCGGTGGAAAGTGGGGAACGGAGTCTCTTAACACTAAGTTCCCTCTGCCTACCCTGCTGTGTGCAGGATACAGCGGAAGCTGTTTTTTAAGAATAATTACAGTCCAGGCCAGTCGTGGCGCAGGAGCACAAGAGTGCGACTGTAAGCGCGATATATTGTAGATTCAATTTGATTCTGATTGTGAGCTTATTTAGCGGGACTCGAACCCGCGCCTCCTGTAAACCGACCATGCGCTCTGACCACTAAGCCATACGTTCTCATCTAGCTACGTCGAAATTTTTATACGCTTATTACAACTTATTTATGTTGTTAGCATCTCTTTAGGGAGGTTTTTACAAATTTCCGCTAAAAGTTCATGATATCAATAAATCAAAAAATCTCATGGCTCTCTGACTTGCATATGGGACAAAGATGGAATGGGGGCGCTTCTTCTGTTAAAGTGTTGTCGGCTCATATATTAAAATTTATGGAATGCGGCCTTGGTCATCTTACTAATAAAATATTAATTAAATTATAAAAAAATGTATAAGGAAATGTTATTTTAACTACTTAGCTTATTATAAAAGAAGTAGGTATACCTAATAAACATATAACAATCCATTGTTTTTCTTTGTTTAAGAAGAGTCCCGAGTATGCTTAATTTCTGTTTGTGTAGGAAATGAATACGAATAAGGCAACTGGCGCCGTCGGCCTCGCCTTAATTACTCTTAGAGTATCTCCGTATAAGGAATATTATGTTTCCATTTTCTCTATACAATGTACTTTTGTTCATATAAAAAGTTATATAAAAAAATATATATATTTTATAAAGAAGCAAAGTGAATAATAGCATCGTTTTTATTAGCATTAAAAATATGGTTTATTATTTAAGAATTATTGTTATTTATTTTTATTAGAAAACGTAGTAACGTCCGTCGTAGTTTAGTGGTCAAAAAGCTTAGATGATTTTCAACTTTAGTGACGCTGGTTCCCATTTTCAAATCCCGTTTAAATTTGTATATGCTTATTAAAAAATTGTTTTATTTCCTGATTGTGGTGGAGTATATATAATAATTTTCGAAAACTTTTTTTTATTTTCTTACAGTTCTATTGCATAGAGGGCCTTCATCATTTAATGAATTGACATCTAAATTAGTTTATCTTAATTAAGTAGAAATATTTGCATCGTACGTGAAGTTGTTATTTGTTTTTAATTTCACTTTTTTCAATTTTCATTCACACTATACAAATGTCTCTTATATACATACATATGTACATACAAGTTGTGGTGTGGAACAACCCTGCGGTATCCGGCAATTGCTCATAGCACATGTGTATATAAGCTTCCTGTACATTTTATACACATATAGCATGTGAGGCAGAAGGAACCCGGGAACCTTATGTTATATACCTTGTCTCCATTAAGACTTTCATTCCCCACTTTCCCTTGAATTCTTGAGACAATGCATGTTGAGTTGCGGAAGTCGACGCCACGCTTTGTCTCATTATTAGAGCGAGGAAGTGAGAATATTAAATATTTATTTTCCCTAGTGGGAACCAAACCTAAACACCGTCACGATAACATTCGCACACTTGTGCCCTTCGCCACAGCATCCTCAACTTTAATGAACGTAAAGTGCATTTTAAGTTTCAGTCTTTCAAAGTGCTCGTATAGTGTTTCTGTGGTTTCAAGACACGCTCTTAACTTTTTATTAAGTTTAAAATATTTTAAACTTATCTAAAAAGTTATCACTCTTATTGTAAATATATTCTCGTTGTGAACAATGTAAATTTAGGTATGCTGACAATTGTTCTAAAAAAAAATATTTTATTATCATTTCTTATTCCAATATCATACAAAGAAATAAACCTATATTTAAAGCACAGGTAACGTTCCTTGGCCTGAATTCCCTATATCTATATCTATATCTTCCTTTTTTGGAAATACAGCTCTGCCCTACGTACTACGTAGGATACCTCTATCGTGGCTCAGTAAAGTACAGTTTGTAAATATAATTTATTTTATTAGGAAAATTATAAGTAATCATAAATAATAGTAATAATTTAATTTAAATTATTTCAAAATTATTTTTGACTCGATTACAAAATGATCGAAATACTGTCATATCTAAACTTACATGTCTGTAACTAGTTAGTGCTTAATAATATATTGAACCTAAACTTCGGGCTAAATGAGCAATTTCAACTTTATGAATAGCTTCTAAACTGTTGTCAGACATCTCAACATCCCATCATGCTAATTTTAATATATTGTAGGGAACTTAGTAACAAGAGTGTAATTGACGCAAAATTGACAATATTAATATTTATACCTAACTGATGTATATCGTATAATTTTAAATAAAAAAAAAATCCGCGACTGAAATAATCACATAATATCTCGTCTTGGCAAAGCGCTTGTAGCACTTAAGCTGCTAATCCGTTTTGACGAAACTTTGCTAAGAACCAACGCAATGAACAAGGCATTCGATTGGAAAAATCGCTCTTAAATCGTTCTATTTATTCAGAAGCTATGGTCCTACAGACCAACAGGCAGGTCTAACTTACAGCACCCGTCTTTTTGCATCAAGGCTAACTGTAAACGTTATGATTTTAAGTTTGACTCTTTATCTTAAAATATTGTCTCAAGTGATTTCAAATCTAGTCATTACGATATGACTTTCTGAAGACATTGGCTATAATATGTACTGCGATGTAAGCCAAATCTTACTTTAGGAAGCACGTACACTACCGGTTAAATGATTTTGTATATAGCTTCCTAAGTACAAGTAAAAATTCAACAAATAAATAAATAATAATATAGTTTTACTAAGTACTTGTATTTTTAATTGTTTTAATGAAAAGCCTCCTCGGAGCCCAGTCGTTGCGCAGCGGCACAAAGTATGACTGTAAAACCGACTGGTTGTGGATTCGATTCCCACTCGAGGAGATGAAATATTTACTTAAATTTATATTTCCATTTCTTCGCTCCGGTGTCGAGGCTAAGCGCGGCGTTGCGTTCTGCCACTCAATACGCAATGCCTCCAGAATTCGGCAGAAAGTGGGGAACGGAGTGTCTTAACACTAGGTTCCCTCTGCCTACCCTGCTGTGTGCGGGATACAGCGTGAAGCTAAAAAAAATGCAAAGCAACTAGTAATATACAAGTTTAATTAATTTCTCTTCTTTTAAATCAAAATAACAACAGTACGTTGGCGTACGTAGAAAATTACGTAAACAAAAAAAAAATACTGATAATGTTAACATCTTCCTGCTCATGTCTCTCATTTGCCCAGGATCCAGAATATATTATGGTCTATAATAGCACCTATGAGGATTATTTACTGTTTTATTATAAGCGAAATATGCCAGTCGTGGCGCAAGGGCACAAAGTGTGGGTCTAAAATCGACTGGTTATGGGTTCGATCCCAGCTCGAGGAAATGAAATATATATTTACATTTCTTCGCTCTGGTATCGAAGCAAAGCGTGGCGTTGACTTCCGCCACTCAACAGGCAATGCCTCCAGAACTCCGCGGAAAAAGGGGAACGGAGTGTCTTAATTCTAGATTCCCTCTACCTACCAATACCAACATAATTTGAATCTATTGCTACATATCGCTTATTGAGTTTTCTCAATTTGTATTTTACATTTTGCAATGTTTCGTAAAATAATTGGAAAGCGGAATATCTCAAGACGTGGCTCTCTCTGTTTACCGATATGCAGGGAAAATAATGAAGCTGCTTTTCTAACATATTTATTGAAAAAAAAGATAATACGTATATATTATAATACGTATAACATCTACTTTATAAGCCTATACGTGAACAAACTGTAAACTGCATTTCCTACTTTGTTTATTAACTTATGATGCTGAAAGGACTAAGTTTATCTAGCTGGAAAACTTTGCTAAAATGGTCTAAACTAGAGCATTGCCAGTTTTGAGGTAAAGATTTTCTCGTTCTATTTATGTGTATATAATAAATTATAAGCATTAAGCACTAAGGCCGGTATTTATAAACCACTCTCAATTCTGATATCGATCTTAAGATGACGTGATTAATAAAACAGTATTTTAAGATCGGTATCAAGATTGATATCAGAGTTGAGAGCGATTTATAAATACGAGCCTAAGATATTTTTTTGACATTTTATTGACTTTTTAATGACCATTTATAGCACTATGTTCTCTGTTTTACTGTTTAAATAGACCGGTAATACATTTTTACTATAAATATAAATCGTCCCCTAGTAGAGTTCTTGATAAGAAGCACAGTGTTACATAAACCAGTCACTTCTTATTAATAATTTAATCATTTCGTGTAGTTTTAAAATGATATATATTTTAGATTTATAATGGTATAGATATTAAAATGATATATAATACTTATCTTATATATTTCGAGAAAAGTAATAAAATAATATTGTTAAAAAAAAGAATAAAAAAAAATCACTTACAGCCATAATATATTAAATGCATTCACTCATTCACAGGTGGGCTTGAAATGCAATAGCTTATACATTTCAAGCCCACCTGTGTATATATATATAGCCGTCACTCGCAGAACTCACGTGTAGAAATTACTTTCCACATAAAATAATATTAAGACAAAGAATTTTTTACTTACTTATGTGCTGTTATTTAAAATTATATTTCCATAACTTCGGTCTGGTGTAGAGGCAAAAGCACGGCGTTGAGTTCCGTCACTCAATTACGCAATACCTCCAGAATTCTACGTAAATTGGAGAACGAAGTGTGTTAACACAAGGTTCTCTCTGCTTACCCTGCCATATGAGGGATACAGCGTGAAGCTTATTGATTTTTTTTTAATTTTAAGTAAATCTGCTAAAAGTTAACACGATATCACCATTTCTTGCATCCCGGCATCCAGCACGAGCACATTTAACAATATTTATTACACAATTTCACTTTTATAGAACTGCGCCAAATAAACGAGACAGAATTTTAATGGGTGTTTTGTTACCTTGTTTCGTTTAAATATACTGTTTAATTAAAGCCCCCTCGGCGTGTCTTTATTACACAACACGAAATAAATAGAAAGCTAAATGATGTTTAACTTTTAAACATATAATTTACATATTAAATATACTAAATATATATATGTGAAAGAGTTAAATTTAATAAATACATATGTGTATTTGCTAGCCTATGTGTAGGTGTTTATTCTATTTCTAGGAGTGACAAAAATAAACGTTTCGAATTGGGACGGATTTCGTGCGTGCACTGATTAGCTAGGAGATAGAGGAGATAGAGAGAGGGAGAGTGCACTGCTTAGCTAGGAGATAAAAGCTTCGCTAAATTCCTCTTGTATGACGAAAAGAACCTAGTAAAAAAACACGCCATTCCTCACATTCCGCCGAAATTTCGAGGCATTGCGAGTTGAATGCCAAACTCAACAACGCATAAAGCATTTTTGCAAAATATAAAGAAATCAAGTTATCTACCTAATAATTCCAAATATAAATACCCTAATAGTATCGACAGACAAAATAAATTAAATCTTATATCGAAGAAGACTACCAAATACATATTAATTCCTGTCAATATTCTTGACGTCAAAGTTCACTAGGCCCGCGACACCAAAGGACGACATCGATCAACCAGTGACATTATCCATTTATCACTATCAAAAGGGTTGATTGAATAAAGTACGATCCGGCTTGTAATTTTACTTCGCTGAGATCGGCTAAAGTGAGGTTAAAATTTGGGTTAAACGTTAAATTTCTCGAGTTAAAATTTAATTGACTGTAAATCGATTCATTTTGGATGAGTAATTTCATTTCATGCTTTATTTTGAATGTAGAAGACGAGTGAGAGGCAGAGAATTATTATTGTTGATACTATGTTCTCCACTCTCCGTCCGGATTCACATTGCGTAAGTAATGGAACTCAACGCCGTGCTCGTTGTAATAGTACGGGTAAATAAAAACACTTCAGCCTTCCGAGTGGGAATTGAACACAGAACCACCTCACGTAAAATTATATATTTTTGACGCCGAAATTGCACAGTTGACCATAGTCTAGCTGTACACGCAATCATTATGGATTCAATCTCCGCATGCGGAATTTAAAACAAATCCATTTCACTGTTGTTTTGCACCCGTTCATCATCCGTACATCATTAAAATTGTTGAAACGGCAGAAAAATTGAGAATATAAATGTATAATCATAATAATCAACTTCACGCTGTATCCTGCACACAGCAGGGTAGGCAGAGGGAACCATTTTCCGCAGAGTTCTGGAGGTATTGCGTGTTGAGTGGCGGAACTCAACGCCGCGCTTTGTTTCTACAACAGAGCGAAGAAATGAAAATATAAATGTAAGTAATTTTTTTATTTCCTCCAGTGGGGATCGAACCCACAACCAGTCGATTTTGCAATCACACTTCGTGCCCCTGCGCCACGACTGGCCTCAAAACAGAGCCAGAGACCATAATATCCTATCACTTACAACATATTAAAACATTTAGACCACTTTTCCACTACTTCCACAATGTATCACAATCAATCAACTAACATTAATCAAATACAAACGGTATTTGTAATGGCATTTGTCTCAACCGGACACGTTGTTACAATTTGCAACGGAACGGAACTATCGATAACATTGTTTAATCTCCTGACAACGCACCCTTACCAGATAGTAATCGCTTAGATGTCACTTGCACCCTTTACCCAAGATTAATTGTTAACATGGAGCTACTACGTATTCGATGATATACGTTTAAATTATGTTCTGTACATCAAAACGGCTTTCGTATTTTTGTTCTTTATGTATAGAAAATTCGTATCGTCATTGTAGATGAAATGTCATAGTCAAAATAATTTATCACAATAATTTTTTTAGGGTCCGTATCTATTAAGCTAAAATGGGAACCCTTATAGTTACACTTTGTTGCCCGGCTATCTGTCTGTCAAAACCATTTATCGCTAGGTCACGTGGAGGTAAAAAACTTAAATTAATATCAAAAATTCAGCCCTATAATCGCTAGGAGCATAGAAAATATCAAGCTTCTACGTCTATACAATCAAAAGATACGAACATGTATGCATCGTTTTTTAATGGATGTTATATTAAATACGTTGCGTATTCAAAACCTATATGGTAGGTACTTCCCGTGGACCTAGTCATAAAATTGGTGAAGAGAGTACAAATAAAATAAAAAAAAAAAGTGAAAAATTTCATAAAAAAATAGTTGCAAACTTATATATGTAGTTCATTTCATACAAAATTTCTGCATAACAAACTATAATTTCACAAGTTTTATAAGTTGTACTTGCCGTTGACCTACAATCCTGCAATTGGTACGGAAGCCTCAATGGGCAAGTCAGCCTCACACTTTAGAAGTTTTTTATTTCTTGATAATACGTATCCTGCTTTCCACCGGATAATGAAAGAAAATAACTATTTGCAATACTCACCGATTTCTCTCTACTTAACGATTGGTCAGATATATGTAAATGGAAAGAGGCTTGCCGTAGCGCAGGTGCACAAAGTGTGACTGGAAACACGACTGGTTGTGAATTCGATCCCCGCTCGAAGAAATGAAATATTTATGTTTCCATTTCTTCGCTCTGGTGTCGAGGCAAAGCGCAGCGGTGAATTCCACCACTCAACCGCCAAAGCCAAAATCCAGCGGAAAGTGAGGAACGGAGTATCTTAACACTAGGTTCCCTCTGCCTCCCGTGTTATTTGCGAGATACAGCGTGAAGCTGATTTATTTTGATCTTGAAAGATATACATATATTATTTATATATATTCTTTCATTATTGTTCACTATCTATACTAATAATATAATAATGCGGAAGACTATGTTTGTACATATTTATGCTTAACTCGCACAACTTTAGCATGTAAATGTCGAACATGCTGGAAAAGTTGTGGTTTTAACTCTATTTTAGCCTAATTTAATGATGTAGTCTACTTGATGAAATTTAAACAGAAAGACTAACAATATATTAACATAATCATAAACGTAACAACGCAACAGAGGCCAGTCATAGCGCAGCGGCACGAGGTGTGACTGTAAAACCGACTGGTTGTGGGTTCGATCTCCACTCGAGGAGATGAAATATTTACTTAAATGTATATTTCCATTTCTTCGCTCTGGTGTCAAGGTTAAGAGCGGCGTTGAGTTCTGCCACTCAACACGCAATGCCTCCAGAATTCGGCAGAAAATGGGGAACGGAGTGTCTTAACACTAGGTTCCCTCTGCCTACCCTGCTGTGTGCGGGATACAGCGTGAAGCTGATTATTATAAACGTAACATCATAACACAAATAGTGAGCTCTACTATATACGGGACATAGTGACAAAAAATTTTTTCTTTCTTATTCATCGCCAGCAACGTTGCAGTCGAATTCGAATTCCACTGTTGCAAATTTCACAATCCATTGAATCCCCAGTAAGCTACAATAAAGCTGGCGGATCTCACAGATAAAACGCAATATCAAACAATATTTCTCGTTCAGAATGTTTCAAATTATCCACGAGAAACGTATATAGTAGAGTGAATATATGTATGTATGTATGTATGTATATATGATAGATATTCAGTTTAATATTTTAGACCTTTGTTTAGAATATTATGCTATTTTCGATCAGGAATAAAAATATTTGATAGTTTTTAAAGATTACTATTACAGTTTAGTTATATTGACCTATATCCATTAATCTATACTAATATAATAAAGTGAAGGAATTTGTTTGGTTAAACGCGCTAATCTCAGGAACCGCTGGTTCCAGTTGAAAAATATTTTCGTGTTAGATAGTCTACTTATCGAGAAAAGCTATAGATATATGATACATCACGCTACCATCAATAGGAGCGAAGTCAACAGTAAATCATGTAACATCAACGGAAGAGTTTGTGAGCTTCCGCACATCTATCAATATAAGAAAACGTAGCAACGATACTTTGACCAACTTTTTGCCGTCTGATTTGTAAGATAGTTTTTAACACAAGATTTGTCTGTCCTTAGATAATATAATATTATCACTGCAAGAGTTATATTTTTATACTTGATACTAAATTATATAAATACTTGTCAGGACGTCGGAATTCTTTTTTTCAGTTTTGAGTATTGTTTCGTAATATAATTATTATTAATTATTATTTTTATGAAATTCATAATTAATTTATATTAAAGAAACTTTCGTGTCATAAGAGTGTTTGATTTTCTTGATAGTTTTGAATTTATTACCCACCAAGAGAAATATTTTGATTTAAAATCGGACATTACCCCAGTCGGCGAGACAAAATGGAACAAAGCGCAGCTTAATTTGAATTAAGGGAGGAGGTATAGAATGGTGAGAACAATCTGTCATTTGTGATTAAATCATGATTAAATTGAGTGACAAAAAAGGGTCTATGTTAAAATTCGGTGGGTCTAGTGTATATTTTGAACATTTTTGAATATATTGCTCATCGTTGCCGAATTGTGACATACAACACAAGAATATAAAAAAAATCTAGCCTAACTTATTTTAAAACTAAGGACTCGCTTTCTACTTTCTTCTCCTCGCTCTGCCTAAAAAAATTTAAATAAATATTCATTTATTTATTTCGTAGCAATTCAAACTCAATGACCTACATCCGCTTCTATCAACCACTTGAACCTACTCAAAATATCCTATTATACTAACAACTGTTAAACACAGTTTTTATTCCTTTTTGTAATACAATAATTAAAAACACAATGCTAACTCGTTGGTATAGTTCGTTAGCAAATGGATATTATTAAGAGGTGAACGTCCAAGCCAGACGCGCAAAGGTCAACCACGAAAGTTAATAATTTCAACGATAATTAATGTTTGTTCCACTAATAACCAACTTAGGTAACTTATGGCTAGTTAGTGTACGACAATCATCAACATCCGTTCCCCACTTTTCGCCGAATTCTGGAGACATTGCGTGTTGAGTGGTGGAACCTAACGCCGGCCTTTTACTTTGATGCCTAGGAACGAGATGAAAATATTAATAAATAATAATAAATATTGAGACCAGTCGTGGCGCAGCGGCACAAAGTGTGACTGTAAAACCGACTGGTTGTGGGTTCGACCTCCACTCGAGGAAAATTAAATTTATATTTCCATTTCTTCGCTCTGGCGTCGAGGCAAAGCCCGGCGTTGAGTTCTGTTACTCAACACGCAATGCCTCCAGAATTCGGGAGAAAGCGGGGAACGGAGTGTCTTAACACTAGGTTCCCTCTGCCTACCCTGCTGTGTGCGGGATACAGCGTGCAGCTGATTATTTTTTTTTACAATAATATATTCCCTCGAGTAGGAATCGAACCCACAACCGTTGCATTACAGTCACACCCTTGTGCCCCTGCGCCACGCCGGCCTCTTAGATATTATATCCATTTCACTATGCAGGTAGAACCACTGACAGCATCTAGTGCATTACGAAATGTAACATTTAAGACCAAATCAAATTAACTTGACGCTATCTTATTAGAATTTCTAACGTAGAGCGTCTTCACCTTACAAGTGGAAGCCTTGTGGGACTCCCGCATTTAATTTGACAAACTCAGCCACGCGTATAACAATGGTTATTTTGAAGGAGACGTACTTCTTAGTACACTGTGAATGTTTCATTTTCGTCTACGTAATTCAATTTCTGTTTCTTAACAAGTAAATCAACATTCGGGACGAGCCTCCCAAACTTGGATAGAGTTGTTTGATGAGACGAAGGCGAAATACAATCTTTCTTTAACTATTATTTTCTATTTATTCTTTATTAGTGGCCCTGAGGCTTAATGGACTAATATTTTTTTTTCTGTGTATGTAAGGAATTCAGTGTGATATATACTTATTTATATATCTTCTGTATTACACGTGCAGAAAAAAATCAACGCTATTTTTATGTAACATTTTATAGATTGAAATATTATTATTTGAACATACATATTGGGAAATGAGACGACTCCATACTAAAAGGGTGTC